>OFHS01005957.1:0-10883 GCA_900245855.1 Calvadosia cruxmelitensis | reverse complement strand
GTTTGCTAAGTAAAATTCAACTTAAATCGCACAGCTTCCCTAAGAATAGCTAACAATATGTAATTATTTGTTTTGCCTTTCGACTTCACATGGGGGAGCCGTTAGAATGTACCAATATGCCTTCCAAGTTCCAAATATTCCTTGACTTGGACCTTAATGTTTCGAGATAAATTTGTATTTGTTTTTCACTGTTTAATATAATTTCACAAACTTGATTATTGTACGATTGTTCAAGCGCTGAAAGTTTTACAGAATCACGGTCTGTAATATAAATTGCCTTGCGATAAACAGGGAAAAGCCCTGATAAACTTTCCAACCGAGGAAGGTTCTTGTGGCCATTTTGCCGATGAAAATTACGCCAGAAAATTATGAAGGAACGTTTAGAGCAAGAATAAAGTTGTCGAATAAGTGCTTTTGTTTAGTACGGGAAAACTCGAGTTGTTGGATCTCAAGTATTGCAAATTATAGTTTTGATTTTGTGATAAATATTCAACTACCCACAGACCGTATTTAACCTTTTGATCACCGGTTCATCGGTCCGTGGTAGCCTTCGACAATAAGTGCTAATGAACCTTGCACGAGATAATTATGGGTTTGATTTTAACACAATTTATAAAAGACGTATTTATTATGTTATTACATTGAATTAATCCTAGTTTTATGGCTTACCTCAAGCTACTTCTTCAGTTAATTCCACGCAATTTCATTCCTTCGCCACACGAATTTAAATCTCGATGAAAGCGAGGAACTTCTGGCAGGCTTGGAAGTCCTTTCACGCATGATCTCATGGCTTGGATTCTGGAAGCAATTCTGAATTGTGCGAAGTTTATCTGAATTACGACACCAGTTGCTCCCAGGCCAGCTGGAGCGAAGCAGAGAGAGCATTTTATAATTCCATCGTGTTCTATACGCGGTGTTCATAATATCTGGCACAATAATTCAATTGCAAATATTTATTGATTGATTTATTTGCTTCTAAATATTGGAGTACAATTTCTAAATATTCGAGTACAATTTAATTCGTAATTTTTCCTCAGTTTGAGAAAGATATAGATAACCCTTTATCCTTCCACAATGCATGACTTTTGTCATTTGCGTTTGTCGATAAATTTGAAATCTTATAAATTGTTTCTCGACAATATTTACAGTTCCAAGTTCCGTTTGTAGTTCTCCAGCGTTGACTATAAGATCTGCAGTAAATTAGACCTTTTTCTCCGGGGAAAATTTCACAATTTTACTCTTGAATAATTATTCTGATTCATAATATGTTCCCACGGCGGGGCATTCATTGTATTTCAAATTATTTGCCTTCAATAAAAAATCCACCATCCGAACTAAAACTGAATGCGTCCCCTGCGGTGCTCAAACTAGATCTTTGCAAAATTCGAATTTGACTACTTTTATTCTCACGGAACCTACTTTAAATAACTAAATTGCAGACGACTCGATATACCTGAGTATTCGCTTGTAATCCTAGTAATTTCTTTCGATGGTAACAATTTATAAACATTCTCGAGGGATGAGGAGGGTATCTCCGATGAATTGCTTTTATTTACAGTTCTTATCCGTGCTTCAAAATTGCAAGACTCCGCGATGCAATAACTTGCATTTGAGCAATAATTTTTTTCTTAATGAATATATTGTAATGTCCAACAAGTAGATCAAATCCGTGACATTCGTTTTTGCTTAAATTTGTTTGTTGATTAAGCTGCTAACTCGTTTAAATAAATAAATAAATAAATCTAAACAAAAGGCTAAGAGATCTTTATATACCTTTTAAAAAATTAAAATTTCGCATCACACCAAATGTCATGTTAACTAGTATCTACATCCTACAGATAAAACATCTGATTTTAAAGCTGCAAACCACTGGCCGTACACCGTTCCAAAGCTTTATCAGATTATAAAATGTTTTGAATTTACCACGACCCATCCCATACTTCTAATGCAAGCACTGATTTGTCGCATAATTATCTCAGACCCTTGTTGGAATCTTGTACGCTTGTCTGGAGCCCAAATCTGTTAAAAACTCTATCGATGGAAGCTTTTTCACTCTGCCGCATACTAAACTAGCCATAAGACTTTGAGAATCTGAGTCCTCATACTGTAAAAATGCAACAAAGTAGTAGAAAAACTATCTTTTGAGCCTCAATCAACTCATTAAATAAGAACCTCGAGCCTGCGCCAAATTAAAAAAATCTAAAGTGTAAGAAAGGATCTCTGTTGCTAAGAGAAAAGCACTGCAGTCAAACCTGTATAAGCGGCCACCTCTATAGAGCAGCCAACTGTGTATAAAGGCCACTCTTCACAACCCCAAAATGACACTTTCTATAGAAATCAATCTGGACAGAAAGGCCACCTGTCTATAAAGGCCATTTTACTCAGGTCTCAGAGGTGACCGTTATAAACAGGTTTCACTGTGCCTGTGTTAAGAGACCACTTATATTGCTCCCTCGAGTGGCCACTCAAGACAGGTTGGACTGTAGTGTACACTAGTATGTATCAATTTCAGTGTGGTGTTCCAAAGACCAGACAACGGACACCAACATACATACAAATAAAATGTATCTTTGTTATAGCTGCGAACTTGGTTGCACTGTATCAAGATCAAGCAACCTGTTTTTTAATCAAACATCTTGGAAATCTATCAAACAACGGATGAGTTGCAGCGTTGCAAGCAGGAGAATGTTAAAATTTTGTCAGTCAGACTGTCATTGTGGTATCGATAAAGAAGAATCTTAAAAAATTATGCACAATGCCACATGCTTTCTCCTTACACAAGAGCTCAGTTAAGCCTTGTCCTGCTATTGACATGTATGCACGTTTTCAAAACAAGTCAAAAGTAGCAACATATAACCAATCAGATAGTTACTCTCTAGAGATCAACCAATCAGCAACCAATAAAGCGGCTTCAAGTCTTCATTTGACTAGTTTGATGAGCAGGACAAGAGTTTAATATACCACAATTTAAGCTAGACGAGCAAAGAAAAGTCCATCTGGTAGGACCGCACTGCATTCACAATAAAGACATCAACCAAACAAAATTTGTAAAATGAAAGAGTTATACTTGACACTGTCATTCTGCTACGTCTTACAAAAGTAGTTGATTTGCTGGATTATCTGATTTTAATTTTATAGAACTAAACGGTTTACAAAATAAAAATAAAAACTATTCAAAAATAAAATTAATAAAGTCTAATACATATAAATATTTAATCCTGAAATATTAGATACAGTATAACCATAATTAATATGCGAACGCTAACCGCAGCCAACGGTAGGAAACAAATTACCTACAATTATGAAACATAAACATTATATTTAAATTTTCCAATTCTTTGATTGCGTCCATGCAGTTTCATTTTTCCAATAGCCTTGATTCCACCAAGGAAGAAGTCTTCACAAAGGAATTCAATTAAAATATTGCAGTCTTTCTCTTTAGGCGGCACAGTATTGATGACTTTTAAATGTGGCAATACATATTGAAGAGGTGCACAATATACAATTGATTTCACGCATCCAAATATTCCCAAAAGCCATAGGATAAAACAGGGCATAACATCGCCATTGTGAAAACAGATAAAAAGTTCACGGAATTATTACTCAGTACATCGGAGCCAGAGATATGTTTGATACCTGGTCCAGGATGATTCACAACTATTTTTGCCTTCTCTGAGAAACCACTGAATTGTACGGTAGCTCCAAGGAATGAGTCAATCAAGCTTCCAATCAGGCCTGCCATTCCGCCCATGACAACAACTGGCCATTGTCGTGGGTAAACAGTATTGGAGTCGGACAGAAATAAAAAGAAATGCGATACACTGTAATGGGCCAAACCGATCATGAGTCCTCCGACAATGCTTGCCAATGTGCCTATGAAGCTAATGCCGCCGTTGCAGCCTCGTGGCACATGCTTGAAGGTAGTTAATAGTCGAGGATTGCCTGATCCAGTCACCGTACCGATTTCACTGGCCCAAGTGTCTCCATTGCTACACGAAACAGCACCAAGAAACGCCATCGACAGAACGGAACTGACAAAGTCTTGTCTGAAGTCGACGGGACGCTCTCCATGTCCCACTTCAACGAGATAGAACACAGATATCATTGTAGGAATGAAACCATTGCAAAACACCTGTATCCAATCCCTCTGGCCACCTGCAACAACCAATAGGATTTGTAAACATTAGAAGAAAAAAAAACAGAAATAAATAAAATTTAGTGAACATTTTTGAATGATAATAACCTAACATATTATTCTAAATATGAGGAGGATTCCACTAGATATACTTTTACCTTTTGTGGCCTAACTCGATAAATAATCCACATTTAAGCTGCACCAGCAGACCAGATTTGAATTTATTCTATGATATCCGTCATGCAAGTCTGGCCCATTGAATCCGCAGCTGCAAAGATTTCGATAATTCTGCTCAGTCGTGTATCTTAACTTGAAAAGAGCGTGTTCTGTCTGTACAATCCTCACTCTGAAATACAAGCCGATAATCGCAGCTGCACCGCTCATGGCTTCCTTTATAGAGACGTAAACACACAGCAAAAGTACGCAATACAATTGGAATGAGCCTTAGCTTATTCTTATGTTTTTCTAAAATTGGAGCTTTGATGTTTGTATTGAAAAGGTTCTTACTCAAAAAGTGTAATAAATATTTAATTGTTATAAAATGATTAATACGGTGAAGAAAAAAAGAATCAGTAACATTTTTCTCAGGCTCAATGTTCATATTTTTGCAAATTATTTCATGCATGTTTCTTAGTTTTCGTT
Organism: Calvadosia cruxmelitensis; assembly: GCA_900245855.1. Lineage (NCBI taxonomy): Eukaryota > Metazoa > Cnidaria > Staurozoa > Stauromedusae > Kishinouyeidae > Calvadosia > Calvadosia cruxmelitensis. Next base: position 6,106 of record OFHS01005957.1, on the reverse strand, counting down.
GTGAATTTACAGTATAAAACTCAGATTCTTTGCATTATACGACTGTTTTAAAACTAAATAGTCACATCAACACAATGCTAAAAGCGCAAAATATTTCAAAAATGCTTTCTCCTCCATGCAAAGTACACAGATTCCAGTCTGGCCAGCAGAGGGCCATACTGGAAAGTTTGTTTTTCGTACACTGAAGATTATGCCAGGCAGTGCTGCTCCAAGCTTGAACCACGCCAAAATCAAGGATTTTTAGAAGTGTTTAGTATCAACTTCTTCAGATTTCCGTGTCTGTGCCAAGCCAATTACCAAATTACAGACAAGCTCCATGCCGAAGATCTTCGGCGTAACCTACAAACTTTCCAGTAGGGGCAGAGGGACATTAAGAAAGTTTGGCTGTATAGGGAAATATATTCTATAACTAACCTACTCTCATAAGTTCTGGGATAATTATAGGCCTACTCTTGTCATTACTAGCTATGCACCCTGGTTTGCTAGCTTCATTATTATTACGCGCCTCCGTCCACCCCCGGCAGATTAATTATAGATCTGCTACATGTAATCCATTGTAGGCCATTCCGTGAGATCTGAGCCCTATGCCCGCCAGTAACGCCATGATGTCATCACCTGGAAGCCAATCAAAATGAGTCGTCCATCTGAATAATTTTTTACTGAACACTGTTAAAAATCCCAGATTTTGGCATAGCGTAAGCTTTGAGCAGCACTCCCAGCCATATTGGCATACGCAAAACAATTTTCCAATATTCCAGAAGGCTTTGATAAACAGACCAGGGTTCTGCCCAGCCAAAATTGAGTGCCGGATAAAATGTTGAGTGCCACACCCACATGTGCCACACCCATGATTATTAGGGTCATCCCAGAAGACGACATGTAGAATGTTCATTCATCAAACTATCAGGAATTCTGCACAAAGATTATTATAGATCAATCAATTAAATTGATGAATATGGACTATAAATGAACAAATACTCCATCTATACAGCACAGTACTTAACAGTGTACTGTACATTAAACCTATATCAAAGGTGCACGGCTAGAACTACAGTAGAATCATCACTGCTTCGTTTCTCAATGCATAATTCGATCGATCAGTTGAGGGCAATCTCCTTCGCCCGACTGTTTGTTTACATTAGTTTTATGGCTTTTGAAATTCAGCACCTATTCGTCATTCGACCCAGCTATTGTTCTAGGTGTAAGGCGAGCCCATTATCTTTTGATGGCAAATTCATGAAAGCGGCTGTGCGTGAAACAGTCAAAACACGTGCTCGTCGCGTTGCGTTGAGCGAGGCAGAGAGGGATATAACTTTAAATACCACTGCTGCTTTTAGAGATTCTGAAATAAATTTTAAGAATGTAACCACTCAACTAGCTTACTGTTGTTTCTTGGAAACTTTGTCAGAGTCTGGCTCTTTTGTGATAATGTTTACGATTCTTACGGTCGCTCGAATGTCAACTTCATTCATTTATGGCAAAGTGAATTGACTGACCCGGATTTTGAAAGAACTGAATGCTTATGTTTATTTCTACTTGTTGTCCACAACGACAAAGCATTCCACCACTGGTACAAGGATGTGCAAGCCTGCATCTATCAGCCTAAGTTATCATTTATCTTGTGAAATTTGATATGGGACAGAACGGAAAGTGCCGGTCGGGCCCGACCGGCTCCGACCAGCGTCGGCAGAACCCTGCCTGTGTATAAAGGCCACTCTTCATAACCAAAAATGACATTTCCTATAGAAATCAACCTGGACAGAAGGGCCACCTGTCTATTAAGGTCATTTTTTTCCTCAGGTCCCAAAAGTGACCATTATAGACAGGTTTCACTGTATGGACTGAAACTATCTGTAGTCTGTAAAGCATTCAAAGACAGAATCTCTTTCATAGACAACATTTGAAATATGTTGTGTCTTCACGAGAGAATGTTTGCAGTATTGGTTAATACTGCTAGAAATGTTTAGAATTTACGTTGACAGTTTCAGAATCGTGAAAACCATATCCATAAGGAGTCATATTGATTGATGGATTTATTGATAGTAGTTTATTCGAAACCCATAATCAATTCTAAATACAATTAAATGCTTACTTATATCGATATGGTATGTAAGTACTATACAGTGGAGACTAACAGTGGAATAACTGATTCTTGAGGTCTTACCAACAACTATGTGAGAACTGTGTGATAATATGTTATAAGTAAAATATGTACAATCAAGCCTTATTAGTGGTTACCTGTATAGAGCAGCCACCTGTGTATAAAGGCCACTCTTCATAACCCCAAAATGACACTTTCTATAGAAATCCATCTGGACAGATAGGCCACATGTCTATAAAGGTCATTTTTCTCAAGTCCCAGAGTTGACTGTTGAAGAAAGGTTTCACTGTAAATGTAAATGTCACTTTATTTAACGAGGGAAGCCCAATAAGCCAATGGCTTGTCTCCGTTGAGACCCTCAACAATTGAAACCACAGAAGGCATAACAGATATATGTGCCGGCTGGGCCAGGAATCGAACCCGGTACGTCTGACTGGCAGCCACACGTACTAGCCTCTAGCTGTCCACGCATACACAGTGCCCTTTGTACACTGTTTTAGCATGATTTTCACATAGATCTCAAACAATTCACACATGGTTCCAATTTATAGTGTAATGAATATTGCATAACATAGCTGTTGTTTATTATGCACACCTTGCATTTTATGTTTGGTGTATTTAAACAGATATGGGTTGATGAAGAAAATGGCATTGTCTACTTTCTTGGAACCAAGGATACTCCTCTTGAACAGCATCTGTAAGAGAATTACTTTGTTTAAGAAACTAGTTTTAATTTGCTCTGGATTCTTGTTGGGTATTCTCATGCATTGTGCTTCAGAAAAGTGCTACAGTCAAATTCAGGTATTATCCTATCTAATAATGTCCCCCCAATCCAGCATTACCTAATTATAATATGCCCACTGAATTGAAGTCATTTGCCGTTTCTAGCACCACATTATTTCTCTGTGGCTTATACAGGAGTGCTGTTTGGAAGTGCATTAAATGTACTAAAACTGCAGATTTGAAGGTAAAGGCTGACTTTTGGCTTATTGTCGGCTTATAGACGAGATTGGCGTATACATGAGCTCACTTTAATGTCCCAACTCGCATTTGTGGGATACAACCAAATTTCACACATGTTGGCTACATCAGCAGAGGATACTACCTGGATTTGACTATGGTATTTTTCCAAAGCGTTTTGTATTATACTTTCATGCTACCTATGCATGTATGTATTTTACGATGTCAATTTTGTAATTAAAAATGGTGCCATGTGTAGTCTGATGCTACAATTCATACCAACCTTTTGTGGAGTTTTTAACCTGACCCCTTCTTTGTCATCAAAGCTGGTGATCTATTTTGTGCTACTGTTTGTTTCTTTTAAATTGTGCCTTTCTTTGAACTTATCAACTTATGAACATGTCTCAACATTGATTTCAATTTAGTGGTTTACACTATAAACCCAAAAATTTGTGAAAACGATGTGAAAAACCATGTGAAGTAACAGACACCATGTAAAGAACCCTGTAAAATCATGCGAATTTGAAGAAAATTGAGAATCGCTATGAAAAAGACACTTTTCACATTGTTTGCATATGATTTTCACATGGATTTCACATGGTTTCAGTCCATAGTGATGACTGCCAGTGGCCTTATGCACGGACCAAGCCTAAAGCATAGTCCTGGGCTGACTATCTAGTCTCAGTTTGGTTGTCTAAGTGAGCAAGACCTCTAGCTTAGTTGTAAGAGGTACCATATTCCAGCGTGTAGAAGACACATGTTGAAAGTATTTAATTGCTACTTAAATGTGCAAAGTGTCTCGCTAGCCTGTACTTTGTGCATTCACAATGTCATGCTGCCAAATTGGGATACGATATACTGATATACACGGGCCGACTTTCAATTTCCAAACGAGGCAAAGCTCTAGGTTTGTACTTAATACAGAACAACTGTGTGGATGAGCCAACTTAAGGGAACTCTTTCGATTCCATCTGTGTTGTTTTTTCTCACACATCCTCTGTCTTTTGTTGCAGTTATGCTGTTCGTCTTGACGAGCCAGATGTGATTCACAGGTTAACTGATCTTGGATCGTACAATGACGTTGCTATTGACCTGGTAAGATGGACAGGCACACAGAAAGCTCTTGTTGAATGCTGCTAATCTCTCTGCAACTGTAAACCAAAAACTTGTGTCTTATATGTTATTGCTCAGCAATCATTTGTGCGAATAAAGTTTATACAGTGAAACCTGTCTATAACAGTCACCTCGGGGACCTGAGAGAAATGACCTTCATAGACAGGTGGCCTTTCTGTCCAGGTTGATTTCTATAGAAAGTGTCATTTTGGGAATATGAAGAGTGGCCTTTATACACAGGTGGCTGCTCTATAGAGGTGGCCGTTAATACAGGTTTGACTGTATATTATGATTTACAAGCAGTGTTTCCTTTTTGTGTCTTTGAAGCAAAGGGCTGTTATGTGCTTCTGAAGCAGGACTTGGCTGTAGTAATGTGATTGTAAGAATATGTAGCTGTGTCATCATGTAATCATGCTCTTTGCCATCTGTACTTCTTCGAGTCACATTTCAAGTGCAAATCAACTTTCTTAAAATGAGACTTTCTCTTGGAAAACCTATGGCAGTATTCATATTTGACTTAGCAATTTGTTGCTTACAGAATGGACAAGTATGCTTGTACAGTGTAACTCGGCTAATATCACACTCTCAGGAAAATTGTAAAACGTGATATTATCCGAGTCGTGACAATAACCGATTCTCACACTCAGACCTCTAATTTTGTAGGAATAGCTCAAACAATAACAATAAGTTGGCCATAGAACAACAAACTCTGTATCAACATCAAACAGAGCTATTATGTAGAGATGTAAGCAACGCAAGACTCGTTTTCTTGGATTTGTCCCGCTCACTGAGGCGAACACAGAGAAAAACACTTCATGGACTTCCTCTTTCACGACAATTGCGGCACCTATAAATTCAAGCAAAGCGACAAATCATAGAAAACGTGACAATAAGAGAACGAATGTAAACATAAAAATCCTTTGGAAATCCGTGATAATAACCGAGATGTGATAATAACCGAGGTGATATTAACCGAGTAGAATAAGAGAAATGCTTAGGGACTGGCAAGTGGAATTTCACTTCTGTGACAATAACCGAGACGTGATATTATCCGAGGTGATATTAACCGAGTTATGCTGTACTAGATTTAAGAATATATTTCCTGCAGTGAGAAATATTTCCCTTATAATAATAAGCACATTTGTTGCAATGAAAGTATGCCATTAACATTCCTTCTTTTGTCTTTGCCAGACGTGCAGCCATGCCGTGGTGTCGTCATCGACGCTGCATTCACCATTGAAGGTTGGCTATTGCCAGTTGAAGAAGTCTGCTTCAATTCCGGGTAGTCAAACACCTGCTGATGATGAACAAGTGATTACAATGCTTCAGAAGAACTGGATTGACGGTTCAAAATGTAAGACGTTGTTGCTGATTTCTTGATAAATGCTCCTGTCACGACTGCATTACAGTCAAACCTGTATTAGCGACCACCTCTATAGAGCAGTTACCTGTGTATAAAGGCCATTCTTCATAACCCCAAAATGACCGTTTCTATAGAAATCAATCTTGACAGAAAGGCCAACTGTCTATAAAGGTCATTTTTCTCAGGTCCCGGAGGTGACCGATATAGACAGGTTTCATTGTATCCTTACTTTTTTCTAAATGTGGCTTTGTTGGATGTTGGCCTAATTTTCTCTGTTGATATCCAAATCTTTATGGTTGTAAACCAATTCTCGTTTACGTTCCTCCTTAATTGGTCCTTTGTGTTCACGTGTGCTCCCACTGCAGTTGCTCCCACTACAGTTGCTTCCAGGAAGCTTTGATTTTTGTGAGATACCTTGTTTACGTTTTATTTGCAGCGTTTTCTTGTGAGCTGGCTGTTGAGATTTTTCAGTGCAAAAACCGATATGGTGAGTCGGCTTGTTAATTGTGCCATTTTATACATTTGTACTGTGTACTACTACTACTACTACTACTACTACTACTACTACT
>OFHS01005956.1:0-10885 GCA_900245855.1 Calvadosia cruxmelitensis | reverse complement strand
TTACTCGTCAAAATGGCCAGTAAGGGAGAAGCATGTAATCATGTGACTCGAATCACGTGCCTTGCACGCAGCAGCAGCCGATAGGCAACACATAAGACAGTTTGCTACAAGTCAAAACTTTTAGAGTCGACACTTTCAAGCAGGTTGTTAATTTCCTCCGTAGTCGTATGCTAGAAACACATTTCGGGAGTGCCAAGGTCTAGCATACTTTTCGTTAATCCCAAGCGTGTAAGCTTGGGGTAATGTCTGTAATGTTTACCTTTTGCGCCATTCTGAATCATGAATAAATGCATCTCGCGGATTTGTAAAACCCGGTTTTCAGTCGAATTTCCAAACACGGCTCTTAGCCAATCAGATTGCGAGAATCGAAAATGTCATGTTATAATATCATTTCCGTCCTTTGCATTAACGTAGGAGTAGTGCACCTCATGAGGATATCGATTTTACCATTTTTGTCTCGTGGAAGTCATTTCATGGTCCTCGGAAAGTTTGCAAAAGAGCTGAAGGAGCGTGGCCACGAGGTATAAGCAAAAATATTTTACTTTTTCTCTAGCTTGCGCTCGCTTCAAGAGTATGTCCAAGAATATTGTCTTATCTTATATATAATCCGTACTGTAAGTCTGTCGGTCAGTAAATTTATTTCGTTCAGCGTGGTTGCCTCTGTTGCCATCGCTCGCCATGGTTTGTTTTTTACGGAACGTGTCCAGGTCATTGACAAACCATTGTGGTTCTCGTGCTTTATTTAGAAAGGTGACACCACAGTGACACGCAGCATTCTGCAAAAAAATAGACCCAAGATGATTGTGGATGGTGCAATGTACACACACCGGCTGCTCTACATAAACAAATCAAATCGCGAAATGGACGTTGTTAGATTACATTGCCTGTTTGTCAACACTGAACAATCAAAGCAAAGTTCAACGCTGACTGATCAATTTTCGGGCCATTGTATGGCTAAGCAATACAAACGCTGTTACTCCCCAAGAAACAGGAAGCGAGAGTATGCATCCAGAGAGTCAGTCTCCTTGTTATGCTCTTTCCTCCATCTCTCCTACGGAGTGGGAAAGGGCTACCCTGTGTAGCCATGGAAGCCTGTCTTTCGGAGCAGGGTGGGTACGTCATGTTTCGGCGCGGCTGTTTCGGGGCAGACGCATTGGCGCGATCGCTGCGGCGCTGACTGTCTTGGCACTGTCATGTTTCGGCGCATGATCCTTTCGACGTCAGAGACGTTTCGGCGCAAGTAAATTGTCGCGAAAACCTGTGCGAAACACAACGAAAAGAGACCGCGGAGTTGTGAGCTCATGACGTGTTTTGCGGAAACAAATCCGCGCATACAAAAACAAAGAATATGGCTGAAATACACTGTCTTTTCCACCAGAAAGTCAAATAGCGAGTTCCATAATATATCTTCTAAACATATGAATATTATTTTATAGAAAGAAAGAAGTATGAGTATTTATTTTCACTTTTGTCGTGTCACACACGCTTCGACTCGAAACACCTAAAATGACGTTACTGGCTTTATGTGTTCTGCAAATTCAACCGTCGCGTTTTGTTCACATCAAATCATATTCCAGAAACAAACTGTATAGTAAATTAGAGAATTTATTTATCTACCTTTTAAATGCTGTCTTACTCATGGCAAAAAAGAACGAGTATTTATTTTGATTTCTGCAATATCACACGCGCTTCGACTCGAAACACCTAAAGTGACGTTACCAGCTGTGTTCTCCAACTTCAACCGCCGGGTTTTATTTACATCAAATCAGACTCCAGAAACAAATTGTACAGTAAATTAGACAATATATTTATCTACCCTTTAATTGCTATCTGATACCTGATTGTGGTGTGAGAAGAACTATCACCTTGAAAGAAAAGAGTGTACTTTGACTCAGATTAATTATGGAGCTATCGAATAAGCTTCAGACGTTTTCTATTGATTATTGAATGCCACATTTATTGTCTGTTAAGAGTGCTGACCAGTAGAATGCAACATTTCATATCATGATGTAACGTATCATACAGCTGTCCTTTTCAAATAAAGCATTGATTACATAGGTCTATAAAGAGATCTGGTATATTGACAATCTTTTAAAACTTTTGTTTCTTTTAAATAGTGCCAATTTATACTATTCACCTTATTCCACAAGCATGTATTACTTTGGTATAGGTGCTTGGTTGGTGGGAGGCAATAATTGCACAATGCATAGACTAATTGGCCAAGATGCAGACCTGTCACCACTCACCACCAACCAGCCCCAGTCACACTGCTAACTCAGTGGAATTCCTAAGAATACTTACCCCTTAGTCTTGGAGGAAGGGTGGGAGGGAAATAAAACAACAATCACCAACCCATTGCCAACTAGCAAACAATGCAACAAGCATGCTTACTCGGGAAGATAAGATCATTAATATGCAACATCAGCAGACAACAGCAAGCCACAGCAGCACACAGCAACCCATAGCAAGCAGCAACAGCAAGCAGCTGACAACAGCAGGCGACAACAGCAGACAACAGCAAGCGAGCAGTGATCAACAACGGCGATCAGCAACAGCGGATAACACCGGCAGCACCATCAGCACACCACACTCCACAGCAAGCAGCAAACAGCAACTCATAGCAAGCCGCAACAACAAACGGCAGCCAACAGCGAGCAAGCAGTGGTCAACATCCGCGATCAGCAACAGCGGTTAACGAGAGCAGCGCCACCAGCAAACAAATCAGGCAGAATATAAACTATCAACAGGAGATACGATGGAAGCCCTCAGGACTATGAGGTTTATGCAGAGTCTCAAGCAAATACTGAAATTGCATTCAATTGCACGAGCAAGTAAAAATTCCCGAACTGTACAGCAAGTTGGCAATCGAAGGAATGAATGTACCCCACCCACAGGCTATCATACCATTTATTTCGAGCCCTGGGTTCGACCTAAGGGGAACGGTCATCCACATCGTTCCCCAAAAATACAGGAAGCATTACCAATCGACAATCGCTCATCACGTGCGCAGTCTAGCCAATATAGCTAGTCACCAATGCCCTGCCAATCAGATCACAATCTAGACACAATCTGCTCAGGTGTACAATTTAAAATTGCTTAAATAGATGTAACCTCATTTAAACTATTCACCTTATTCCACAAGCATGTATTACTTTGGTATAGGTGCATGGTTGGTGGGAGGCAATAATCGCACAATGCATAGACTAATTGGCCAAGATGCAGACCTGTCACCACCAAGACTATATACTCCAGAGTGCTTGGAGAGGAGGGACAGGGCTGCATGAACCTCCCACCAAACAAGTCCAAGCACCAAAGAGCAACTACAGACAGTAATCCATGCCAGCACAGACATATCTATGACAACAGGTGCGAAACTCGAGCAAGCGATTCAGGCGGAGTTCTGCTGTACAGTGTATATGCGTCACTAGTCCAGCGCCCTAGGGCCTTTATTTTGTAACCTCATTACAAAAGTATAATTATAATACATATTAAAATTTCCTATACACGGAAGTTAATTAAATCTAAACCTCTTAATTACAAATTACAAATTATTCTATTAACAATTTAAAAATCTCAGTGCTATCCGTAGAATGCAGAGTTCCAAAAATAATGGCGGCGTTTCCTTGCTGGATTGCCATGCTGCTTCTTTGGATAAGAAAGCATATGGCTCGTGGTTCTGCTGTTCAGGCGATGAGACGTTGTCCGAGGGCACTTAATAACTCCTTGCTTCCTTTACCAAGTGTGCCCATAGTCTCGACAACTATTGGCTGCATGGAATAGGATGCCTCAAATGCTGAATATTTTTTCAGCCTCGTCTGCTGCTCCACCGGCTTTGCTGCTGGACTTTTCAATGTTGCTAGAGTCAAAGGTATCCACACAAGTGAAATCCCAAATGGCACATTTTCCATCTGGCCTTTTCCCATCACTCCTTAATAGGCCTGGTGGTACTAAAATGGCTGGCACGTGGGCAGAATATAAGGCTCGTTTGATGATGTCGTTTGCTTCTGCGTGGCGTGACCAACGGCCTGCTGATTTTTGCATGCGATGCCGTGTCTGCCATCTTCCTCTACTTCAGATCCACATCTGCAAGTATGTTTTTGCATATGGCAGCTAACAATCGAAGTGCCGCTGCAATTCGAATTTCGACGTCGGAGAGAAAATATCCAAGGGGTGCAGCAGGTAAAGCTTCCAGCCAAGTTCCAGATTCCTTCTCTTGGGAAGCCAATATCCTTGCTCTGCTCGCCGATTGACAATCTTGCTCCACAATATAGAAATTAAATCAAACAAGCTTCCTTCAAGGTTTGTTAATATACAGCAGACAGTCCAAATCTGATTGATGCTTCCTGTTAGAGGCACACCAACTACAGAATAAAAAATGTGGTATTATTTCGCTCGAAGGATTGCCCTTCAAACATGGATGCGAAGTCTTGCAATGGACTGGGTGAGTTCGGTATCAGCTCGAGTAAACTGATCTTGCTCTGCAAGGAATGGTGGGAGTACCAAAGAACAGCCACGCTCTTTCAGGGCGTCATTTACAAGGAAGCCTTTGTCAGCCATCACTTCATCTTCACGCTCAAGCAAGCTCAAATACCACTTTGAATTGTGATTTCTTCGTCAGAAATGGATCCTGTATACGAGTGGGAGATAAGCGACACAGCACAACATGGTGTAATGCCGAACAGTCCTTTCAAAGTTGTGTGACTCTTGTAGTTAGAGTCTCCGACAGTATGACCATAGAAGATTGCATGTCACAGAGTATTTTAGTGCAATCCAGTATCACAGCAACCTCAGGATATATGCTTGCAAAGATAACGGCATAGATCTCTTTATGGCTTGCTTTGATGGATAGATGCTTAGACCATCAAGAGTAAAGTATGGATAGTTTGTCATGGCAATGACGATTCTGCTGACAGTAGCATTTGATACGTTGAACCGCTCTGCTAAATCGAATATAAAACTGCCAAGCCTCACTCTCATCAATAACATAAGAAGCTCATCTTCCACAGACAACAGTTTGCCTCAATTAGTGGTCAAGGTAAAAGAGGCTTTACGCCGATGTGTGGCATGTGATTTCATGATAGAAGCAGTTGGCTTGATAAATGCAATGAAATCATACAGCAGTTTGCTTGAGTTGAATCCAGTGAAAAGATTGACCTTCTTATCATTGTCCCCAAATCGATGCAGACGTTTCTACGTGAAGTTTCCTTTGCAGATCTTCAATTTCTGGCTGAGCACTTGAAAGCAGACTGTCAGTGGATTCAGCGGCAGTATGCCTAGAGCTTACGGCAATCGTTTCTTGCTCCTGTTCTGATGCGTTCTGAAGGTCTGGTGTAGTGTCAACAAATAAAGATTCCCTTAAAGCGACTTCATTTCACTCTCGTGGAGATCTTCTTGGAACTGGCTGAGTGGTGTATATTTCAGGTACACTGCTAGTGAAGTTAAACACAGTCCATACAGCATTGGCAATAAGAAGTTTTCTCGACTTTCCAAATTTGAAGTCTGACGGCAAGAAGTGATTCGAGCACACTTTTGTGGCAGCTGTAATCTGCAAACATCGAGGGAAAAGAAAACGACATTGATACGGGAAAGTATGACCGTTTCTTTATCCAACAGATACATATCACTATAAGTTGCAAAGGCAATAATATCAATTTACCTTGAAGTCCTTCAACTGAGAGCCGACATCTCGCTTGATATTGATCAGCCATTACTTCCTAAGAGCAGCTTCACCGGAATGTCCGAAGGAAAGGAGTGGAAAAAGAGAGAGCTGTCATAACGGAATTCGCCAACACATTCGGGAACACAGCAATGTCTGTTAGCCATATCTTAAAGGGAGAATACTGACCAGCAAACATTGCGAGCTAAAAGATTGAAAACTGTTAACAGATTTCAAAGTTGCGTGACTTTCTTTGTTCTTTGCGGTCTTCCGCGGACTGTCAGTTGCTCGCGCAATAGCGCTCATAACATTTCAAAATGGCCAGCCGCAAAGACCACGCTGGCAGAAAGCGGAGCTCGCAGAAGTGATGTTATGTTATGTTGACGTGTTGGAAATACGGTTGACTGTTGGGAAATATTAATTTGCTGAGTGCTTTTCCTCAAATTCTTCGTATGGGAAACCTTGTCGTAAATCTGGCTGGAAAACAAAGCATGGTGTATGGAACCGAAGCTCGAGGCCCGTTTGCCGCTGCTTTTCAGGCCGAAACTTGAAAGTTCCTACGTACATTCAGGCTTTGTTGAGAAACGTAAACGACGAACCGCATGCATCAGCGATACAGATTTCGCTATTTATTTATTGTCCTCGTGGATATCTACCTGGACGAGGAGCAGTTTTATCTCGATCTTTGATGACAGAGGAATGAGGATTGGTGGATCTTTCGTGTCGAAGGGTAAAACGTTCGCCTCTGACTCGGAGCGTCTGCTTCTCTTATTTAACACTTTACATGGACAATAAAGCCAAAGGATCGCAAGAAGACACGGTAACTTAACTGTTGAAATATTGCTTCTTTACATTCACCCAAAACCTTAACACTTCTTCCGAGATTCGCTGCAACCAACACGTGAACTGTGAATTTCAATTTTCAGACTGTTTTGTATAGCATCATTTCTGATGCGCCAACGCACCATTATTTCGATGACTCGGATCCAGCTAGTGCACGAGATTCTGCATTTCAGCAAGGACTACAAAGACATCTTTTTGCTTGCGTTTTTTTCCTTACAGATAAAATTTGCTAAATTGTTGCAGGCTCGTTTGTTGATGAAGCCTATTTGAATATTCAAATTATACTCCCTCTTACAAATTGACTGTTGTTGTGTCGCATTTTACATTCTATCCCTGCCTGCTACCACATTTTTTGTAATGAATTTACCTATGTTTATTATTTGTTAGTTGTTTTAAGCTTTATAATGAACAATGAGACAATCGTTCGCTGGCGGTCTGAGATACAAGCCATGTTCACCGCAGCTCAAATGTTCGGCCGCAGACACTTGGAAGGGCGATTTGTGACGTCAAATTTTGCAATCGCAGCCTCCTTGTCAAAATTAACGCTCGCACTGACTGCTGGTCAAAACCATCCCTTTAAAGTCTTTTAGCACAACTGCATCATTAGCTTCGTTTTTGCGGCACGAAAGTGAGACGTGAAAAGGGTTTATTCACCCAGCAGTTAAGCATCTTATGATCTTCCGCAGTATTACACTGAGAAGTAGACTGTGGCCAGTTCATTTGCTTTCAGTACAGTCACTCAAAATATTCTCTGCTTAAGAGGTTTTTCTTGTTTCAAGAATGAAGCTACTTAAATTAAGACCTTGTCAAGGGGAAGAATGACGGCTATGTTCATGTTTTGCTTAGCCATGTAAAAAATGAATGGTTGATCCATTATACACTAACTAAGGAGTAACGAGGCGTGTCCTGGGAGTAAGTTCTATAATATTAAGCACGCTGGCTAACTCTTAATCTGGTTAGATACAGGCAGGCAACGATGTTTATGTACTGTACGATAAACAGAAATGAGAACAATGGAGATTTAAATATAAGAGGCTAACTGACACGAGTAAGAGGTTACGGTTACGGTTGATTAGGTATGCTACAGCCATTTGTGGCTTACAGAGTCGATAAGCTATCTTGTACTAGATTTAGGAATATTTTTTGAAATATGACATTATTCTCTTGAAATAGGAGCTATACTTTTAGTCCTTCTTCTTAAAATAAAATAATAGTAATAATGACACCATGCAATATGAATTCATTTTGCAGGTTACTTTCGTTCTTGCTGATCACTTTCCGTACCATGAAGGGTATGTATTCAATCACAAAATCTACAAGACTGAGTCGGAAGGGCACGCTAAAGAACTATTGAAGAAAGTGTCAAAGAATGGGCTTACTTTAGAAGTGTTTACTGAGATATTTGTCAACACACCAAGGAAACATTGCCTTGCACTATTTAAAGACAATGATGCAATGAGTGTTATACGGAACTCTCACGTCATTATAACGGAAAGCATGCATTTCTGTGCTATGATTGCCGCAGATGCTGCTGGGATACCTCGGGTGGATATAATATCTGCTCTTCCGTCAATATTCAGCAATTTTTACGGTATTCCAATGCCAATCAGCTGTGTGCGTAGTATGCTTTACCCCGGCAGGGTCAACATGAACTTTGTTGAACGATTATCTAATGCCGCTATCCGAGCATTGGAGTTATTGATATCGTCCAATACGGAACAAGGAATGAAACGACTTCAAATTGAGCTTCAAATTTCTTCATGGAAGAGCTTTATTGAAATTGCCAAGAAGCCTTTAGCTATTATTTCATATTCGGATTTCGTCCTTGAATATGTTCTGTCGCTTCCTCCGCGTAAGTATTTCAACAGCCAACCATGAGTCAAGTGTATGCTATATGCTGTTTGAGATACGAGAGATCTTCAGACGTGTTGTTCTTCCCTGACTTCAACAACTTTAACCTAAGAGAAAAACCACAGAAACCCACAACCATCACAGATAAGATCACACATATGATTGCATTCCAAACAATGCACTTCTGATGTTATTGCGTCCTATAGTCTCTCGTATTCTATAATGCAGTGGTACTGCACTTGGTTAAGTTGGACATACAGTATATCCCTGAGCAATACAACTGAGTTAGTTAAGTGTTTTGATGAGGTATACTCTACAATCTAAATAGCAATCAGTGACATATCCTGTAATGTTCTCAACAAGTAACCAAACGACAAAGGATTACCAAGATTTGTAAGGAATAGCAAAAGCATATATTTCTGAGGCACGTGCATTCCACGACCACCTCTCAGAACTAGCACCAAGATAAAAACAGAACGACTGGTGACTAGTGACGTCAGCCGGGTACTGACGTCACTGGTTTACAACAATACATAGCACTCCTACTCGGTAAGTTAGAACTACAACGTCAAGTGAATCCATAGCGTTTAACTGGGTTGTGGGTACGTCGTGGCCATCTTGGATCAGAAGATGAGGAGCGAGGCTGCAACGTGGGACTGGAAGAAGGAGAGCGAGCCAACGACGATGTCGAAGAAGGAGCGGATAAAACTTGAGATGGTTGTTGAGAATCGACAGAGGGGTAGAACGGACGTCTGGGCTTCATCTGATCGACATGACGACGAACTGTACCGCAATTAGTTTCTATAACAAACATTCGATCTCCAAGGGCGGATGACACGATACCTGGTAACCAACGCGGCTGTGGGTGTGAACGTGAGAGGTTACAGAAGTACACCTTGTCCCTTTAGAGAAACGCTTAGGTGCAGAGGAAGACGGCGGAATTTGTATACTTGACAACGAACGTGGTAATGCGGTTGCCAAAGGCTACAGGACGGACAATGGCGAACGGAGCTGACGACCTAGCATCAGGAAAGCAGGAGTCTCTCCCGTTGACGAATGCGGTGCAGTGCGGTACTGAAACAAGAAAGCTCGGAGAGATTCCCCTGCAGACGTACCTGCTTGTACTGCACGGGTAAGATGCTCTTTGAATGTGCGTACTAGGCGTTCTGCATCACCATTGGATGATGGATGAAATGGGGCTGTGGTCAAATGCTGTATGTATTGTACATTGCACCAGTATCGGAAATGATCAGCAATGAATTGGGGGCCGTTGTCCGAAACAATCTTGACGGGTAGGCCCCACGTGCAGAGTAGCTGATTCAAAGCGGCAGTGGTACTTTCAGAAGTTGGATAATTGGACAGTTCGATGACGGTAGGCCATTTAGTGAAAGCATCGACCACTATAAGCCACATTTTGTTTAAGAACGGTCCTGCAAAATCATTGTGGATTCGTTCCCAATGAGCAGAGGCGGCTGGCCATGGCAAGAGACTCGCTGGAGGGTTTCTTGAGTTTTCCTGACACGGTTTGCAGTCCTGGCAATAGGCAGTGATTTCATCCTCTATCCCAGGCCACCACACGTGCATCCGGGCCAGGCTTTTCATTCGAACAATTCCAGGGTGGCAAGCATGAAGTAAGGCCAGAATCTTTGGCCGTAGTGACGCCGGGATAACTACCCGGGAATCTCGGAGGATAACACCGTCAACACAAGTAAGTTCATACCGAACATGGTAGTAAGATCGAAGATCAGTCGCATGGGATGACGGCAATCTATTCGGCCACCCAGAAGTAATAAAATGTTGTACGCGAGATAGAGCATCATCTTTCGCGGTATCTGAAGCAACGGTGGTAGCATTCAGAGGAAAATCAAGCAAGGTATCGGTGTCGAGCTGAAGAATTTCGTGAGTGATCTCTCCCAGATGTTCATGATTGTCAAAAGCTGGATCTGGTCCAACTGGCAATCTGGATAAGGCATCAGCATTTGCATGTTGATCAGTTGAACGACAGAGAATGTCATACTGGTAACCCATTAGAAACAAGGCCCAGCGCTGGAGACGTTGCAGAGTCATGACAGGGAGGCCTTTACTTGGATTGAAAATGCTGACAAGGGGTTTGTGGTCCGTGATGAGTGTAAAATGACGACCAAATACGTACTGGTGGAATTTCCGAATACCAAACACAATGGAAAGAGCCTCCTTCTCAATCTGACTGTAGTTTCGTTCCGCCGCAGAAAGTGTTTTCGAAGCAAACGCGATCGGTTCTTCTGAGCCGTCAGGCAACTGATGAGATAGTACAGCACCCACACCATAAGACGAAGCATCAGTGGACAGTAGGAGAGGTTTTGCTGGATCGTAATGTATCAACTGGACTTGCTCAGCTAGCATCTCTCGTAGTTTAATAAAGGCAATAGAACAGCGAGGGGTCCAGTTCCATGGCGTGTCCTTACGACGTAGTTCATTGAGCGGGGCGCAGATACTCGACAGATCTTTCAGAAATTTGCCATAGAAATTGACTTTGCCGAGGAAACTTTCCAGCTG
>OFHS01005955.1:0-10886 GCA_900245855.1 Calvadosia cruxmelitensis | reverse complement strand
ATTTGTATTTGTATGTGGTGATCACGTCTCGTTCCCTTGTGGAGCGTTTTGGCGTTAAGAGAGAGAGAGAGGCCATCACTACTCTGTAGATGAATTTCTGCAGAAATTTCCAAGATAAAATTCACCTGAGATTCTCTATGAAACGAAAAACGATATACGCTCATTCTGCGCACGCGCTGAATATCCATGATGGCTGAAAACTGACGTTGGTCGTTGAGTAAGGATCTTACATTTTTTGATGATTTTTTACAAGACTTACAGCTTTACATTTCCCCTGTCCCCTGACTCCTTCTTCTTTTCTGTAAGCTGTGGAAGTGCGGATTGTAGCTGATAAGCTAGCAATGGCGTCGCTTGCTCGAAACTTCTTGCTGCAGAAGAAAAGGTATGCTAGCCGAAGTGCCGAACAACGTTAGGTAACTTAGGTTGTAAACAACTTACAAGAAGCCCAATCATGACAATAATTATACCCGAATTATGGCCCGAAGAAGAGGCGTTGCTGCCTTTGGCCCTTGTGGAGAAACTGGAGATGTGAACAATGATTAGGCTAGCTTCTAGAGTTCTTGTTGAAGTTTTGATTGCTAGCCTACGCTATGGTAAGAAAGAGCAGGAGTAGGCCTAAACTCTGAACTGTAGGACTATAGCTAAAACCTAGCTTATGACTTATGAGATAGATATTTGTTTATCTATATATCCACAACTATAATACCGTAATTTTATTTGTCTGTCAGGCTGTTTAAAGCCAGATAACTTGAAAGGAACACTGTGGCCCTTTCTTGCTAACCTCCTCATAAATCAAAATTTTTCCTTCTTTTCACACAAGCCAAACATGCCACTGTTGTGTTCTTTGCCTATTATATTATAGTTTTAAAGTTTCATACAAAAACCACTGGTGAATGAGCTTTCTCTGTCTGGTTGTTTAGTTTAGCAGATTCGAAAAACCATCGATGTCAAAAATGCTTGCAGTTCGGTCATTGGACATACGAATGCCAGAATAAAAGAGCATGTGCAGTGAGGCCATCAAGAACTCAGGTGATGAAGAAAAAGCTGAAAGAACAACAGAAGATTCAGAAAGTGGACGAGTAAGGCTCATAATTATGATTGTAGAGTGCCTTCATTTTTATCTTCAGATAAAGCAACATCTTCATCTGGCTGAAGGTTATGCCATTGCCGGATTATTACATGACAGATAGATGATCAAATTATGGTTTATGTCAACAGTCTGTGATTAACATCTAAATGGGATAATAAATTAATGTTAACTACAACAAGTTCTATGCAAGGAAAGTGTTTAAAGAGCATTTTATTTAAGACAAAGTCTACCACTACTGCAAAATATTGTCTGGTTCACTTTGCTGCAATTTTCATGCTGCAGTTACCAATCCTATAACTGTGACAGCTAGTTGCCAGTCAAGTCTCGATAGAGTCCAAAAGTGTTTCGGAAAAAAGGACTGACTCAAGTACAGTTGAGTTGCTGGAGAAAATTGAGAGGAACAGCTGTTGGAATTGCTTGTGGTTTCTCTCGCCGGTGACAGATTCGAGCCTTTCGAGGCCTTGTCGATTGCAACTTGTCTGTGCTGAATTTTAAAGAGCATGGAGAGTTTCTGATGTTATCTCTTCTCTTGCAACAACTGCCGCTGAAGCTCGTTCAATCCAAGGTTCAATCAATCTAGCATTTATTCAACTAATCAGTCAATTTATTTTCTGAGAGTTGCACAGTAAGCTTGAGAGGGTTTTTCAAGATTTGCAAGTATAAATTCAATAGTTCTATTGAAGTTTGTATAAAATACAGTCAACTCAAGTTTCGCTTTATATCTTGAGAATCTTATGAGTAGTGTAGTTATGTATTGCAGCTGCAATCTACCAAAGTAACTGCGCAGTGACGCAGAGCATTGACTCACCTTCCAAGAATAAATGATAATGATGATGATGATGATGAATTGCGGGCAGTGGTGGAAGTAGCTAACTACAAGTTGTTAGCTACTTGTAGTGAACTACTTTTCTTTGTAGCGAAGTAGTTTTTGACTATATTTTTCAAAACGTAGTTGCAGCTGTAGCGAACTACTTTTTAACTGAAGAAGTGTAATTTGTAGCGAACTACTTTCTGATTTTGGACAATCATTTGAGCTACTTTTTCCACGTAAATTTGCACCTGGATCTTGCGAATTCCGAGACGGTAGCACACTGTTTCCTGAAAACGGCTTAAAAGTTGAGAGCACACTGCCCATTACAACTGTTGTAATCGACTTGAAAGTAGCATGACATAGTCTGTGATTGAAGTTTTGTTTGCGTAACAAGTCGTAAATTTTGTGAATAATGGTAGAAAGCAAAAATTCTTGCTTCTGATTGACTTTGTCACTTGTAGCGAATAGTTGTAGCTAACTACTTTTCTTCTCTTGTAGTTGTAGTTGTAGCGAACTACATTTTTAGAGAGTAGTTGTAATTGTAGCGAACTACAAAAATAAAGCCTTCAATCCACCACTGATTGCGGGTGACACTTAGACTTTGTATGTGATGGGAACTGAAATGTTTTCAACCTTATTTTGCCACAGCTCCCGCAGAAAACTAGAAATCCAGGCATCTGATGCCGATTCTGAAGATTCTTCATCCGAAAGTGATTCAGATTCAAGTTCTAGCAGCAGCGATTCGTCAAGTGACTCTTCTTCGTCATCATCATCTTCATCGTCAAACGACAGTGATTCCTCGTCAGAAAACAGTGATAGCAGTCCTTCACCAAAGAAAAAACGAAGACGTTGAAACTTATATTTCGTTGATGTAAAATAGCGGTTAAGATCCATTGTAGCCTGTGGTTGCATTGATGTGACTCCTTTTGATCTGTTCCATATTAATGTCATTGCTTTAAAGGCACATACACTGTCAAATATTTTGTAACGATACTTCCCATTTGTAAGATTGTATGATGTTTATATTTTTCCAACATTTGCATACTGTTATCCTGTAAGTGGGAAATAGGACAGAGCAATGTACAATTATGTAACAAATACATGTATATACTTGAAGGAATATTGAAATTTATTAACGACGCTGTGCAATGTCTGCTCTGGTCTGAATCATTTCGAAATTGAATTGAAACCATGGTAAGAACAGCTCAAGTTAGTAGCTGCTGCGATGATTGCTGGAAAAATGTGCAATTTCTGGTCTGAATCATTTTAAAATGAAATAGAAACCATGGTAAGGACAGCTCAAGATAGTAGCTGTTGCGATGATTTGGTGGAAAAGCAGTGATTTCATTAGCTCTCTTTAGGTGTAATTGGTCGTCTGTCATCAAAACATTAGCTAAAAATTGTAAGCTGCAGCATACCGTCGCAGTCAAGACTGCCAGCAGAATGTTTTTCTTCAACTCACTTGCAGCACATGAATTGATTTTAATCAAGATGTTTTACTAACAATAGGCATTGTGTGTCACTTTGTTTCCAGCAAGTTATAACTTATCTCATGGAGCAGAGGTACATGACAATAAATGTAATTAATGATTAATTAGTAATAATAAATAATGAAAATTAGAAATACTGATAATTATCAAACAGTAAAAATACATTGAATTCCTCAACTTCTGTTCTGCAAACAAAAGTATCCGTTTCTCTTGGGTAAAAGGTATTTACCATGCGACACCCTTGCACATTTGTTATTGTGTGAACACAAACATTATACTCACCTGCGGCCTAATGGTTGGAATGTCTGCCTTGCATTTAGGGAAATGTGGTCCAAGTCCCCCACAGCAAAAGTCTATAAAATTGTGAACTTACGTCCCAGTTTGCTGCTCAGCATTACAGAAAGTTGGCACAGATAAATTCACCGATTAACCGAGCTAATAATGTGGACTGTTACGCTATTATAGCTTGGACTATCAGGGTGAATGTAGCATTGGATTCCAAGAGAAAGAAAACGGGGATCACAGCGAGAAAAACAAGGTGACATGTATCTTCCAACCATCTTCCATATTTTTGTACACAACAAACTATCTCTTCGCAGTTAGCAGGCTACTGTACATCAATAAAGTCCCGTAAAATTACTGTTTTTTCTTCTCATACCGACAACGCATTGTCCATTCCGTGGACTTAACTTTACAAATAGGCTAGCTTCTGTAATAACTTCATTCATGGCTCATTGTTTTTCAGTTAGCATTTCTCAGTCATTGAATGCTGACTGCAAATTGCTAATGTGTAACTCAAGAAGGTTCAGTTCTTGCCAAGCAATGTTCTTTTGCTATGACTAGAACACAACCCTATGCTTCACCATTCTGAATCACCAATGGCTTTGTGAAATACGTAGTCTTTAGAATTCAAATTCATGATGCCATCTTTGAGATGGAACTTCCATCGGTTCTTGCTCCTTGCGATCTGCAAAATAAGAACAATAGAAATAGCAGTCTAAGCCTTCTCAAATCAACATGGACAGTCTGACACGAGGCTCACAACAGAAAAATGTCTCTGGGTGCAAAGTAATAAGTGTGTCAATTGACAACTGTTGCTATGGAGATCTAATGTCAACACCACTAGAAAGGGGCATACTAATGATACTATACACCTGACAGTCGATAAACTCAAGGTATGAGATTGTTTGGATTTGCTTTGCAGGACACAGCCGCATGCCCTCTCGGCACAGAGGAAGTTCTCACTGGTGATATGATAATATATACACCTCTTTGGAGAGCTGTTAGACACACCAAAAGGTGGTCTGGTTCATTACACGCTTCTCTCCTTGAACGTTAGTTATATGTATATTGGGCAGTGCAATTTATGGAAATTGCCTGTTCCTCCCTTCAGACACGCAACGTTGACAAATTGACTTTAAACAGTGAACGATTACATGCAACAGACATATCACTACCATTAAAGTCAAGAAAAAGTAAGTCAGAGAACAAGATTGCCTGTTCAAGCCCACAACGGTACAATGCCGATGGCTTCCATGTCAGCACGCCGTGTAGTGGCTGTGGTGTCATTACCTTGTCGTACTGACAGACTACCACGTTATCAGTCTCAAACAAATCAGATGGATCTTCTTCTGAGACATCATCTTCTGAATTGAGTGGATCTTCCTCCTTCAATACAACAACACCAACAGCTGTTTGAACAAATTATGGAC
Source organism: Calvadosia cruxmelitensis (assembly GCA_900245855.1). NCBI lineage: Eukaryota > Metazoa > Cnidaria > Staurozoa > Stauromedusae > Kishinouyeidae > Calvadosia > Calvadosia cruxmelitensis. Next base: position 5,783 of record OFHS01005955.1, on the reverse strand, counting down.
CTTCAGTTAAAATCATTATACAATCGTAGGATGCTTCGTTTACTCAAAAATATAGTTTTCAATTCCTTATTTGATTTTGATAACAGCCAAGCATGTACACTTGTATATTTACAGTACTGACATTGTAAGCTGTTACTTCTATATAATTAGGGACGGATGTAGCAGAACATTACATAAAAGGCAATATTGTACTGGCTACTTCGGCTTGACTGGTGCTGTGAACTTTGCCACTTCCATTGACGTTGAGTTAGCGGCAGAAGGATTATTCTCGTTCTGCGCGGGGTCACCATTTGTACTGGCTACTTCGGTGCCACATACAACAATATTTGAAGGTTCCATAATGGACAGTAATAAACAGAGCAGGACCAGGCGCAATGAGTGTTGAACAGAGAGCTGATTAAATAATGAAAACTACGATATATATACTACATGAACAAGAGGCTAACATGAATGCGAGGCTCCGCCCTTGGATCCAGGACAATATCAAAGAAAACAAATAATACTCAAGTATAGAACAAGAGCTTTGTAGCAAACTAGCCACTTTGTCTCCAAGGCCAATAACGCCCAAGGTGAATGCTAAAGACCATGTAGGGTTGGCTGTTTTTGTGATCGAGGAAGCCCGATGATTTTTGTCTGACATTGTCAACTTCAGTCCCACACCATAGGCAGGCTACACAGTATTGAACGGCAATGCTAGTCGACACAAGATCTAGCTCATACTTCCTCCTCCTCTTCCTTGTCTGCATCGCCTTTGCCTTGGCCATGCAAGGAGTAATGGTCAATGCTATCGTAATCCTCTTCATCTGAGTCACTGCTGTCATTTGGGCCATCAACTTGAATGACGTGAGGCGGCTGCATCTGTCGATGAGGACAAAGGACAATCAACTCTACTGTAAAAGCAAATTGTACAACAGAAGAAAAGAAAGAAATAGGAAACCAAAATATGGTCTCACCTTGCCACCACGCATTGGTACTTGACGATTTGGCTCCGTGTAAATCAATCTTGGACCTCGCGCACTGTTCTGCTGGTAGTTCGAGTATGCTGTCGCAACAAGAACAAAAGCATTAACCATTAGTAATAACTGATCACTGAGACCTAACTACGAGATAAAGGCAGTGACATGATTTGCCAACACTTACCAATTCCTGAATGTTGTTGCACCTGCAAACACAAAATTGAACATGTGTAAACTGGATTGACGACATTGTGCTCGAGCTGGTAAAACAAATGACTGTTAATGTGTGTAATTACCTGTGACCCTGAAGCAGAAGGATGCTCCTGTCCCCCGTGAACCGGGGGATGGCTACCATGGCTCGTACCCGGCTGTTGACCAGCAACTTGACTACCTTGCAAAGCCATAGCTGCCTGCGCCGCTGGAACGCTCTGCATAGAACACATTCATGACACAAGGTAAGGAAAATGATGCCAGGCAATATCATGATAAGAAGCTAGAAAAGCAACTGAAAACAAATTAGGCTAATGTCATTAGCTGTCCATAGGTACCATTTGGCCGATGTCCCCCAACGTAGGATGATACACAATATGACCAGCTCTTGGGTCCATGACTGGAGGTGGCTGCTCTCGAACCAGTGTCCTCCTCTCGGGCACAGCTGCTGCAATAGCGCGAAAAGGAGGCATAAAATAATCACTTGAGCGATGAACTAAGTAGATGCAAAAGGATTAAGGAGGTATACAAGGATGCTGGCCGTAACAAGGAGTGATAGCAAAGGGATCTATGTCCTTAGTAACCAGAGCTCTGTGTCCCGCACGCAGTAATAGGACAACTTGAGAACACCGGACAGACACAAAGAAAATGATTACAACTTGACGCAGCAACTCACTAAAATTGACATGATTACGCTAATTTACGACATAAACATTTATACGAAGCACATTTAACTGCACTCTGTTCTATGATGGTCAATTTAAAGGATTGTCTTTAGGTAACCAAGGACATGACTGCCTTTGGATCTCAACATGCAGTAGAACTGAGCTTCTTTGATTAGCAACAACCGACCCGTCTACATTATCTCAACCCTGGTACGTAAAAGACTACAGTTGAGTAGACAGAAAATTGAATATACTGTCAGGGTTAATTGCATTGATTAGGCACCTTTTCCAAGCCTTATGTTGGCTAATTCCTTTGTTATGTGTAAAACAAAGCAAGATGACTTTCAATACACTTGCAATTTGAGGCAAAGCATAATTCATACCTCGAGTTGGTTCATGAGTGGCTTGTGTTTGTGAGACTTTATGCGGATAAGTCAACGTTACACGGGATGAAAGATCTGCTGGCATGCAATCCACGGCACGGGACTGCAGCAGTTTGTTTTCCCACAGCTGAAAATGGAAAAACGTCATACTGAAGAGTAGGAACTGTTTTTAGAAAGGACAGATACGACGGAGGGTAGCCAGCCCATCTGAAGGCTTAAGAGTACGCATTGCAAGAGAATGATGATAGCAAATTCAAGACATTTATAGGCCTAGCGACTGACGGAGGGCGCTATTGGGGCTCTGAGTGCTGACGCAAATGCTTGATGAAACCACCACAGCATTATTCCCTGTTGCTAGCACGACGACGACATATGCCTCACAATCGATTGACTTAGGCGATGTATAGAATTACTTAGATTATATAATCTTACGCGTCTCACTTTGCAGTTAATGCATTTAGGCCTTAATTGTTTTAACGTATTCTAGCAACATAGCGCACTTACATAATATTAATCATACAGCAGTAATGGAATTATCAACAATTCCTTAGTTATATATTTCAAGTGATCAATACATTTCAAATATCAAATATGTTGGCTGACTCCATATCGGCGAGTATAAAAGCAAACCGTGCAAGACAACATTTCCTGCATCAAAACGCTTTTGAAAGATTAAGCAACGTAGCCGACACTGAGCTCACGTTTATGGACGAACTTGTAAAGGATTATAGAAATAAAGAATAATGGAAGAGTTTCTTAAAGATGATAAGCTGAAAACTAATTTGTATTTATTTTGATTTCTCAAACATCTGGTAGCAGTTAGCATAGTAGCAAACATTAATCCTTTAGGACGGAAAGAAACTCCGCAAACAGACACGCCAGCCATAACTGAGCACTTTCAGCACGTTTACAAACATAGACCTACCTGTTTAAGCTCCTGCAGGACTTGCTCATCAACTCCATCGTTCAAGAAGGCTTCTCTGACATTTTTAATCACATCGTCCACAACGGATCTGTACAACCTCGGCTGGCAGAGAACGAAAGGAAACAAAAGTAAATAAAAATTGGAAGTCCGCCGGTCGCATAAAAATCACCAAAACCCTCGCGTGCAACATCAGTCTTACCACGTTAGCACCAGCCATGCTAAATCGCGTGAGCACTGGCTTGATTTGCGGATCTTTCCTTGCTACAAGGACGGTGGCTTCCAAGAACCACAACCTTCGAAGGCTGATTTTTGGCTTTTATAGAAAAACTGCGCAGTGCAAAAATAAAAGTCACAGATACCCCCCGCAGTGTTTATACCCATATTTGGGAGCGGTAATTGCAGCTGTTCATGTCGTTCAGCCAATCAAATCAACGCATTTTATCAGCCACATCTCGTTTGCAGATATCAGATCTCATGAGAGGCTGCTTCATAATAGGGATTCTATATTTTTCACTTTCTTGCTTCCAGCCTTCCACGTGTCGAATTTTGTACTGTTTATCAAATCTAAGTGTTTAACTGTCGTCACAATGAATCGTGTGCTAACTGTTGCGAGGACACAATCTGCAAACTTCATTCCAACTTTGAGGTTTGGAATTTCGCGAGCGGTGGCTTCAAATTCGTCGGAGTTCTTGATCAACAAATCGGAATATTCTTTTCTGAAAGAACTTGGTCTTCAAGAGGAAAATGCTGGAGTTTATAATGGGAAATGGACTGCTAACGGAGAGGTAAAGAAAGAAAGAATAGTTCGACAAAACTGTTAACAGTTGGTGATGAAACCAAGCAGGAAAATATTTGAAATTATCTAGCCAACGCTGCTAGCCCAGCAATTGACATTCTTCAGAGTTCAGACTTCCTTTCTAGGTAAAATTTGCACTAAACAAGCAATTTCCTTACACAAACTGCTAATTTCCATTGATTAATGTTGTCTTCCATGGAAAAATCCGCGCAGTTTGAAGCGCATAAAAGTCAAAATTCCCCGCACAAAATGCAAAGAATGCAGTCAGGCTTGACTGCAGACTGGGGCTAGTGGCTAATGCATTAAAACCTGGTTACTGCCGCAGCTGCAACTGTTATGCAATCCCCAAAGATTCATATCTCAATTTAATAACAAAAGCTGCTCCAGATTAAGCAATGCAATGAATGAAACTGTTTATGGGCCCTCATTCATCTTCAAGAACGTCATATGTGGTACTTATTTCACACTATTTTATTTGTAAAAAGGGGCGTATCCCAGCATGAAAAGTAGGGCCCGCGCGGGGGACGCGTTCCCCGCGCGAAGCCAGCTCCGAAATTCCGCGCCGCGCATTAAAGAGAAATTCAACAAAATCCGCACAATATTGCCAATAAATTGAATTAGAGGGTGTAAATTACGTCAAAATAGAGAACAAATCCGCGCAATCGTACGAGCAGAAATTTATCGTTCCCCGCGCAAAAGTAAAACTTTACATACTGGGGCGTATCATTCGGGGGGGTGGCGATGCCTAAGCTATTTGAAACCCTGGTAACACAAGTCAAACCTCTAAACACACTTCCTTGGACACCTTAGCTAGAAGGAGAACAACCAAATGTCATATCCTAATCTTTAATTGTAGTTTCATAACAACACTTATTACTGATGGCAATGCAGACTAAGACTATCTTTTGTAGAAAATGTTTTTTGTATAAATTTGTTATTTTGTTTGTTTGTTTTACCAGTGGACAACATCATACTTCCCTGCCACTGGAGAGCCCATTGCTCGTGTTCAACAGGTAATTGCCAGAAGCAGGATCTTGCAACCATTCTGTAAACCATATCTAGTTGACCACCATACTACACAAACGCTTTTATTGTGGGCCCTTTTGTATAAGCTGCACAAGGTTCTGCTAGTTCTCTTTCGTTTGGAGTTCATTGTTAATTTTTGTAGTCAAAAAGTATTCCCAGACAGGCATTGTTTTGCAAATTTTAAAATAGTCAAGAAAGCCAACATTTGAGCCAAGTGGCTCAGAAATATGAGATGTAATCTACAACCACATTACCACAGTGCAATTTTGATACATGACCATAGCTTTAGAGGAAGGCATCTGCTGTTGAAAGATATTATAAGCAATTGAATAGGCCTAGGCTCTTTTGAGAAAAGTGCTAAAGCCATACCCACCCTAACAGCAGTCGTGGAGATGGTGAAGTGAAACATGTCTACTTTGATCTGTGTTTTTTGTCTGGCAGTGATATTACCAGATTGCTGCAATGCATCGTTGACTGCTGATATGGAGTATTAGGCTTCTACGGTAGTGCTTACTTCATTTTGAGGGATAAACTGTCGTAAACCGAGACTGTTTATCACAGAACAACTGAGGCGTGTTACGGGAGTCGAACCCACAATCTCTGGATTGCTGGTCCATTGCTCTACGTTTGAACTAGACGCACCCTCATTACCAACAATCTCCCTGCGAATGAGCCTCGTTATATGACGTCATGTACCAGCCATGGTAACACAATCCGCATTTCCTTTTACAAACCACCATAAGTTGCTGTGTAGAGTCTCAATGTAAACCATTCTCTAACAAAAGTTAGGCAGATTTGCCTGTAGATAAAGAGCAGTCAGTT
>OFHS01005953.1:0-10889 GCA_900245855.1 Calvadosia cruxmelitensis | reverse complement strand
ACCTCCTACCTTGCATTTTGCCTGAACTTGTTGTTTTCATCCTTAGAAGTCGATCACAGCTAGCTGCTACGGCTTCTTGTCTTGCCTTTGATCCACAGACATAAAGTCTCACGACCCAATAAATTCTTCCTGTTCATGCTTGTAGCAGTTTGTTGTGGATTCTCTCCGAAAATTGAAGATTTCACGACTTGATTGCGATATGACTGCCATTGCATGTGCTTGCTTGGCCATCTTTCTCTCCTCGCCGTCAGAATTTCGTTTGCAAAGTGCTCAGCAAACTACGTCATCTCACGTGACTTTTTCACTCGCCCCAGTCACCCATTCAAATTGCCCGCTCATGGCTCTACCTTGTTTTCTATATACCTTGGGCCCATGCAGATTAAAGAACGAATAACGCAGAACGATTAAAGAATCCACTGCGGCATGTTGTGTTCGGAGAAACAACGGGATGATAACAGAACGCGTCATCCCTTGCTGGAATTCTTTACCAGAGGACTCTGTTGCAGCAACGTCAATCCAAGCTTTTAAGTGTTCGCTAAATAATATTGACTTGTCACATAACTGTATTGTATATTACTTGCGCTCAAGCGTCTCACAATGGCTGTATGTAAGCGGAAGTCATGCTTCCCTATATTTGCCTGTCAATATTTTTGCCAAATAAACATACATACATACATAACGATAATAGTACTAATAATGATACCGTGATAGCCGCAATAGGGTTCGTCGTTATTATTATGTAGTCGAGTCGAGACAAGACAAGACAACCTCCAGGAACTGTGTATCGAGAATAATCATCAATAATCCATGCACGCATTTCATACAATTAGTCACGAGAATATTACACGCATGCGCATTGAATCAGATGGGAATATGACCATTATGCTTCCTTAATTACAATTGTTTTTAATTAATATGAATTTAGTAATTCCAAACTGCATCGGTGAGATGGGCGCCCTATACTGAAGGGTGTTAACATGGCCTTCCGCTGAGACCTCAATCATTTCACATGCATTACATATAAGGTCTGCGTGTGTGCAGAGATAGATCACAGTATGTAATTGGGGATGACACTCACCGTGTTAAAGTCAAAAGTCTTTCAGAGATGCTGATGATATATTGATGTCTCGATACCCAGGTCCCACGCAGAGCTGTTTCGGTAATATCTGCAGACAAATACGCCCAGAGTTGGCGCTGGCGTCAACTGAGAACCCTGGGACATTATTCATGGACCAGAATAACGCGTAGTCCGGGACAATACATGTATTCTGGACCACTAGAATCTGTATACAGGACTTGAGATTTAGTCCTTGACTATAATACTTTAGTCCAGTTCCGTGAAGAAGGCCCCTGCAGACTATCTTATGACTCGCATACCAAAACAGTAAACCGAGTGTTGGAAGAGGAAGAGCAGCACGGCAAGACGACTAAGACAAATGCACAACCCAACAGGCATTTGTTGCAGCCGCTATCCACAAGGAAGTCGAGCAAGTACACAGGAGTCAATGGTACTGTGTATGGACCACACTCTGAGGCCATGTAAAGACATTGACGAGGAAAATATACACCAAGGAGCGTATTCATTATCAATTATGCCAAACCAATATCTTAGAGTAGAGTACTATTGCAATGGAAGCCTATTAAGATCCAGTTCTCAAAACCGTACACCTAATTTGCTGTGATTGTCGATGTAACGAGTCGAGAGAAGGAGACGTGTTGTCATTTTATCATTGTGTATTGGAATGCCAGTCCGATCACACAACGGCATGTGATGACCAAGGACTGCTGGGTTATCGCCATCAATACGCCCAGAGTAGGTACTGACATCAAAGAATGCTGATGCATGGATATTAGGTAACGAGCCGAGAGAAGGAGACGTGTTGTCAGTCGAACACCGTGTATTTGAATGCCAGTCCTGTCACACAACGGCATGGTGATGATCGAGGACTGGTTACCAGACTACCACATTTGCTGATACTTTTTGTAATTTGGGAAGAAGCCTCAATTTACATTAATTTATAGAGAGTAATCCTAGCTAATTTGCAAACTTAATTGAAATTTGAAGAATTTCAAAATCAAATGCCCATAAGCAAGCTAACTATCAAATAGCGTATAAGCTCGGTAGTTCCAATGGATAAGAAACCGATTTAAGTAATGGATGATTATCCGAATTTCGTCCCGGCTTTCCTCGTCTCAACGACACGACGTCTGAGATACAATCGTATTCAATTTTCCGCGCAAATGTTCTATCCTATTGCGTCGCCGGTGACTGCTAGAGAATTTTATTAGACTCTCTGAAATTACCCTATTGCAGCACCATGGAATCCAAAAGATTCCACTGGTTGAGATTTAGCAGAACTCTTTGTCAGAATTCCTAGAAATCCACGTGACGTTTATTCATTGTCATTTTATGATCATCAAATTAGAATTTGCATATTTTGTGATGCGTACCTAGTGGAGCTTTTACGCATGCCTAGTATTAACATATGTGTGAACCTTTCATCTCCTGGACCTTTATGACACAAAGTTGCAGGCTTTGGCAGGATGAAGGGGTAAAATTGTCGTTGTGTGTAACCGAATACGCCAATCGCTTGTCTCCTTAGGGCAAACACACTGTAAGACATAACGAAAGTAATGTTTCGACTGGACAAATAGGAAGACAAATTGATTGACAGCAGCACATCGTAACTTTAACTAACTTCTACTCGACAAACACATTCGGTTTTCGCAATCTCGCGCATCGAATTTATTTCATGTAGTATTAACATAATGGAATCACTGTGTGCACTCAACGGCTATTTCACAATGATTCAGTGTGGGCTTGAATGTGGTCGCTCTTGAGATTTTAAGCAGACCTGCTGTGTTACAGGTTATCAGATTGTACTGAGGTTAATTCGATTTCTGACGCTATCGCTACAGTCTGTGATTCGCCTGAACAGCAAACACATTCCTGGACCAAGCATTGGTTCAGCTAAGAACACGAGGTCGCTTCAACCCATGATTTAAACGCAACCCAAGAGAACAACCATTTTGAACATCGGGATTTCCATGTCGGATACTTGAGGGTTGCCTGCAACTGTTACTCGGAGGTAAATTTAACAGCATCATCTTGCAACATATTAACGTATATACTTCAAGAAAATTCTCAAAAATGTCAGACGTTATGTGTATTGGTGCTTCTTAGATCTATATAGCTGCAATTATTGAGAAGGTTTGTTATAAATATTTGTTATTAAATGGTCCAAGTCATAATCTTTTTGCGGCTATAGATGGAGTTCTGATCTTCACGCGAGTTCACTGGTTTTCATGATTTTGTTTCAGATTTGCGCTTCAGAATCGCACACCGTGTAATTTTGTATGGTTCATTAGCTATCAGGGTTAAATTAACCCAAAATATATTTGTTTTTCGAAGGCATGGCTTATAGGTGCTTTTGCACAAAGTTAAAAGCTCAACGTAGACGAGGCATTTCCATAATGTAACATTTTCCTTCTTGCGATCTTTGCAATCTTTGCAAAGCTGGTGTTGAAAAACAAACAATTCGTTTCAAAAAATTATTACCATCCCTGAACATGGATTTATTTTGGTCTTTACTGCAACACTGCTATTACATTTATTTTAGCTGTAAATATTTACCATGCTCAAATATATTATCAATCTAGTAACGCACTACCTGAGGCATCTGTGAATGTAACATTGATTGAATAATTCAAACTTACAGTAGTTGAGAACTATTAGACATTAAATTCCGATTTTTATGTATTATTAACTTGTGTATAATCTTGTCTCCTTTAGTTTGCATTTGAATGAATGAATGGATGAATGAATGAATGTCAAGACTGAATGTTTTAGTTTGCATTTATATTTTGTCTTTCAGTGTAAATGGAAGATATTCTTTCTTTAATTTGCCATTCATGATTTTTGACGAATAAACATACATACATACATAATTACACATATAAAACTCTTAATACAAATTAGCATAAATATCAAGAAAATTGATACTTTCTGCCTGAAAATAATGCTTACTGAAATTTCTGAACAGACGCCTGTACTATCGTTTGTGTTTCCTCGACAAAACTTCCATTGATCATTAATTCAATCAATCACATTGTTGACAATGTTGCAACGTTAGAAGGAAGATTTTGGACAAAAGTTTATAATTTATACATGTAATTATTACGTGATAATTGATTAGTTATAGACACGATTTAGGGTAAACTTTGTTTGTTTTCCTGCAACGCTAGATTTCGCTGTCAAGCATCTTATATATAGTATCAACCTTTTTAGCATCTTATAGTATCGTTTGTTTTATAGTTACGACATTTGTCATTGTTAGTGGAATAGAATGAATTTGTGTAAATATTGAACTGGCTAGAACGATCGACATTGCATCGCTTGCAGGGAGAGTACAATCATTGTTTGAGCCTTGGTTAAGCTATTCGTTATACTTCGTCGTTTCATCGTGTTAGTGGGTGTGGTATGAGTGAAATTGTGTTGTGTCTCGGGAGTACGTTTAGGAATAATCTAATTTGAAACAAATAGGCTCGCTTCGCCCTGTAAGGGTAGTGGACTAGAAGTTGAGAACTGTACAGTCCCGTTTGGGTTTCTACTTCATGTGTACGATTTAGGGACAGCTCATGATTTAAGCCCCCGGGTTGGCACCGAAGAGAAGCGGGGTGCACTCAAATTTTGGCAAAATCAAAGGTTGGGTAATTTACTTTTGGCTGCCACGTTCAACTGAGATGATTTTCCTATGCTGCCGTCATAATTATAACTAAACTTGATATGGATCCTCTATGCACATTTGATCTACATGGGTGAAGTAATGCCCTTGATAACAGTTTTTGAAACCTGTAGAAAATCTGCTTTTCTGTCCACATTTGTCTGATGAAGTAAGATATGACTTTTAGATGTTAGATACTATTTTTCTTGGCTATCTGAAAGTTGGGTAAAACAAAAAAATTGAAATGTTTGGTTCCCTTCGGTACCAACCCTGGGCATAAATAATGAGCAATCCCATATATACACATACGTCGTATAATTTTTTATGTTTTTTTTTGTAGTGTGATGGGAGGGGCCAATTCAAAAGACCCAGGAAGACTTCAGTACAACATACATAATGTCTATCTCAATTTCATCGAGACATATGGAAGGTAAGCATACGGTCTAAAGATAATACTGCAGTATATTGTACTTGAAGAGATCGAGGATGAAACCAATCTTGAAAATAACGATTATCGTTGCATATATTATGGTGACTATGTACAGTAACTAAACGCTGGTTACTAACTATCAAATAAATTATCCATGTACGTAACTATCAAATAAATTATTATCAAAATGTCATATAATTATGATCAAATGTGATCAAGTTAATATCAAAGTATCATTGAATTGCTATCAAAATATTGTAGAAGCATGCCATTTTAGTGCATGCTGAACGGTAACGAATTTTTGTTGTGAAATCGTACAAACAAAATACAGAGCTTCTGACGAAACGGTTACTTTCATAAACATCATCATTAGATGTATGTTGATAAGAACTACTGGATATTGCGAGCATCAAGCGATTAGCCGAAACGAATGTCCCCCGGAAATCTTTTTAACTATTCTTGTCCGCAGGCGCACTGAAAGGCATTCTGAAGCTAAATTCTAAATACTTCACTAAAGGCTCACAAAATGCATTTCTAGGTGTTTAAAGTGAGAACTTGTGTCCGGAAACCATGCTAAAATTATAACTGTGCTTGTGCTAAGTTTTTAGGCAACATTATTGTATTATTTCTTCTCTGTTTTTGTTCAAGGATTCCACCTGCCAAACCGATCACAATTTACCAAAAGACACTTTTTTGTTTCTGGATATCGGTCATTTTATTATGGATAGTCATAAAGATGGCGGGAGTCTGTTGCTACTTGCGAAAGCGTTTAAATCAAACACAAAAGTCCGATGATCCAAACGGTGACTGTAATGACACTGAATTGAAAGCGAAAGACAAAGTTTCATTTGACGAGGAAAGCCAACAGGCAATGTCATTGAGTAAGATTCCTTCACCGTCAAAGAGAATTGCATGCGGTAAGACCGTTTTACAGAAGTTCTATATTCGCAGTTAACATACATACATAATTTTCTATGCATCAACATTCTGCTTAACGGCAAGATATATACTAGAACATTGAACACTGCATGAATGCTGGGCCGGGCTAATTGCTTTTAAAAATTAGCTACAGTTTCATTCATAGAAAGGAAAGGGTTGCTTTGTATCCTACTGTATCCTTGGTCAGTTAATCATAGATATTTATTTGAAATTACAAAATTTTCCGTCAAACGTGCATGTGGGCTGAGAGAGGGAGCCATTCCTGCTATTTTCGTTGGAAGCAAGCAATCCAATAGCAGGGGATTAAACATACGTACTGTAATTATATCATTTGATTTCAAACTGACTTGACACAGCTATTTTCCATAATCAACATCTAGCTTATGCTTTCCTTTCAGAATTTTCAGAATTGCAAAACATCTAATTCTTCTCTTCGTACAATTTTTGAAATGTTCGAAAGATCAAAAGTAGTAAAAACGACGAGTTTTCCCCGCACATGGCGTAGACTAATTTTGATATATTTTCCATACCACTCTTGAGAAACTTTATTAACTATCTGGATCTTTCTATTACCTTTCCTATTTCTGCATTCGATAGGAGCAAATGAGTTGCTGCTTCAAGCCATTATGGAAAGCAAGTCAACAAAAGGTAAACTTATATGTCGATAATATTCCAAATCAATGGAACTCAAAATGTAATCCTTAATCGTAGACATTCATTAACCTCACTAAATCGCTGCTCGTTAAAACTAGATTTAGCTTTTTCCTACTTCAGCGCTACAGATGTCGAGTTTAACCGACCTCTCTTTCGAATCCGAACAGAGACTGATCCATAAATGTGGCCTTCGAAGAAATATTTCACGTTTTACTAGCCTATCCAACAGTCCATACTGCACATGTTGGCATATTGTTTGCAACAGTTCTCGCCGCATTCTGATGTTCTTTTTGGTCATAAAAAGTAACGCATTCGTTCTCTTTGTTATTTCTTCAAATTCTCATTTCAAAAGTCAAAATGAGGCTCTCCCCGGAGCAATATCCATCCACCCCAAACCCCCAAGCCAAACGCCCCCTGCCCTAACACCCTCTCCCTCTCTCATGCTCCTGCATTTTATAAAGTAACAGCATAGATTATTATACTATCATTCTATTTCATTCCTGTTTTTTTTTGTATTTCTTGTTCGGAGATATTTCAGACTATACTCGATATACTGTACGTACACGGCCGAACAGAACGTTATCTCCAGACGATCTTGATTTCGGATAATTGTGTCCAGTTGATCGGATAATCACTTAACCGGATAAATCCAAGAATAATTTTGTTTTTCCTGAATTTGACTGCATGAACAGCTTTCCAGGCAGAAATAAAGAGGATTCTTGAGATTTTGCACATCCTTATTCCTCTTTTATGTGCAGCCTAGTTTTAACTTCTTACCGCATCTGCGATGCAAAATTGACCTTTTTGAGATAAGAATAAAATTTGAGCTATTCGGAAGCAATTTAAAGTTCAGTGAAACCTGTATATAACGGTCACTTTTGGGACCCGAGGAGAATGACCTTTATAGACAGGTGGCTTCTCTGTCCAGGTTGATTTCTATAGAAAGTGTCATATTGGGGTTATGGATAGTGGTCTTTATAAACAGGTGGCCGCCAATAAAGGCTTGACTGTACTTTTCTGCACCTTGAAATACTTAATCTATTCTGTTTTCTTCCAATGCTTCAGATAACGACGAAATTACAAAGAAGGATTTCTCTGCTTCGTTTCTTGCATTCCTCCAAGCATCTTCTCCTGAACAACCACAATTTGAGCTTTTCCTACGAAAGATGGTTCTATTTGGAACAATCATGTTCTATATATGGATGTGCGATGCACTCCATTTATGGTAAGACAGGAATACAATCGCATGAAATGACATGCTTTAGTACTTTGATAGGTAGTATTAAGTAATGCGCTACGCCAAATACGACTGTTGATCTTTTCTCTATCATCCTGCTATATATACCAATATTCCATGTTCGTCTACACGTGTGTTATATTCGAGAGGATGACGACATCGAGGAGACACAGGATTGCGTGTGCGAGCGGCAACAAGCCCAAGCTCAAATGAATAGAATCCGCCCTGCCCAGTCCCACTGCATATCGATATATAGTGAGTTGATCTCTGCCACGGGTAAAGACGCCAGGAAAATGCTTTGTTTGCAACGCAATCAGCCGTACTTTTGACAATGATGGTCAATTTCAAGGATTGTCCTTGGCTCTCAAAGTTGTAGATTTCAGCTCAAAGTCACGGTGACGTGCCTAAAAAACAAATGTATCCCGTCATGCATTGGGACTGCGCTTGGTCCATCAGACAAGACACGTGGACATAGTACGAGTGACAATTGCGCATGTGCAGACAGGAGTAACATGGACATTGATTAGCATAATTACGAATAATATAATATCATATCAATGTGCTCATCACGAGAACGCACGACTCATCGCTCGTTTAATTGATTGTTGTACGGGTAGAGCTGACGATATCTTCAGAAGTTCGGTACCCACATCACATCCAGCGCATACAATCTATGTAAAGTGAAAGAAGTTGATAATTTTGGATAACACATCTCAAACAGATTATTAGCATAACAACAGTTTCTTACTACCAAATTACGTTAAGGGTTTAATTATACCACCATTAGCAACAATGTGTGCTTTTAGTTACGAAATTATGAAATTTTAAGCCACTGTATAATGATTTTCGTTATATTAATTTGCATATTAGTCTTGTAGTTAAATGGATTGTACCTTTGCCATCTTCAGGCCAAAAGTGGATAAGCAATACTCACGTGACCTATTCATCTTCCTGTTTGGTCTGCTGATTTTCGTGTCAGCGGTCTTCAGCCTCAAGACAACCAAAGACAAGCTAATTAACAGAGATCAGACTGAGGAATGGAAAGGTTGGATGCAGGTATGGGATATGACCCAAGACAGTACCTTAGAGGCACTGGGCAGAATATATTCACAAGGGAGGATACCGCCTTGAATATAGCTATACGATTGAAATTCTATATCGGGGCTGTAGCGCTGATTCCAAATTACGTCATCGTATCAAGTTCAACTGACAAAAATTCTTTGATCCCCAAAGCTTGAATTCCCTCCTTGGTTTGAAGCTACGTTTCACTACAGAAGATGAGCAGAGCAATTAAGATAAAAGGGCAAATACGTCTTGTCAGTCAGTAGAAATTGACACGATGATGTAAATTGAAGTCAGTGCTATCAATTATTTATAGAAATCATCAAGGAACCTTGTAAAGATGACTTCTTCGCTGTACAGGTAATAATCAGTAATTTTTCCAATATTTCTGTAGGTGCAATTCGTATGGTATCATTACTTCGATGCACAAGAAGTATTCAACAGCATTCGTTGCTACATTGCCGCTTATGTCTGGATGACTGGGTTTGGTGAGTATATTCCACATATATGGTTTGATTCTCTATTGCTTCAATTTATTGTTAGCGACTTTGACTATCTCTTTTCCATTCATCATTGTTCATTTCAGTAAATTATTTATTTAGGAAATTTCAGTTATTTCTGGAACCGACAAGATTATTCCATCTTTCGCTTGCTGAAGATGATGTTTCGTCTGAATTTCCTGGTTTTCGTCGTCATGGCAGTTACTGATCATGAGTTTGTTCGTTATTACATCTGTGCCATGCACACGTATTGGTTCTTATCCGTATGGGCGATGATGGCCTTTTTACACAAATACAACCATGTAAGTACAATACGCATCCACGTTTAGATCGTATAGAAGTACAATGAAACCTGTCTATAATGGTCACTGAATTGAGAAAAATGACTTTTATAGACATGTGGCCTTTCTGTCCAGGTTGATTTCTATGAAAAGTGTCATATAGGGTTATGAAGAGTGGCCTCAATACACAGGTGGTTGCTCTATAGAGTTGGCCAATCCAGGTTTGACTGTAAACTGTACACTCAAACAAGAGGAGGTTCAATAACGGCATCAATGTCCTTGCACATTACTGTGGCATTTTGATTATTCTCGTTGCATGATCTAATTCTATATTCTCGAGTCATATCTGACCTACGCTTCATCTACGTAGGAAGTGCCTACGTGTAACTTGCAACGTGTAACGTGCCTACGTGTAACTTGCAACGTGTAACTTGCCACGTGTAAAATACCAACGTGTCCAATTGTACTTTGATCTTTTACTGTCTGTATATATAGAGTTCACTGAAATTAAGAAAATAGATTCGTTTAGGCCTTGATCACTGTCTGATCATTAAATCTACTTTGTCGTTTGCGAGATACGACAATTACATATAAATATCAATGTTGCAATCTTAAATACTAAATATCAACCTTATAATGTCAATATTAGTAATCTTACATTTCTTTTATTTCTTTTATCATGTATCTGCTCAATGAAAACAAGCTTTATTTAGCTTACGGGATTACAGAATAAATGATGATGACAATAATGTAAATGTCAATTTTCTTGACGAGCTTAGCAATAAAAAAAATGTACAATGAATATATGCATCGTCTGGACAAGGGAGTCGAACCCGGGACGCATGACTTGCAGTCACGCAGCTGCAGTATAGACCACATCGATACATTATATCTTGAATGCCTTCTATAAAGGAAGAGACCAGCATAGCACCAAGAAAGTAGCAATTACATATACAGTGTAACCCCGTTAATATAACATCGGTTAATATCACAACCCGCTTAATATCACTTCAGTTTGAGAGCCATGAAGCTCTGTCTGAATCAACTATTTTAGCCCGCTTA
>OFHS01005952.1:0-10890 GCA_900245855.1 Calvadosia cruxmelitensis | reverse complement strand
ATTGTTCCGTGCACGCAGCAATAATAAATGGCGAAGAAACACAGCAAAATGGCAAAGCTGCGATGAAAACGTCAATTTTAAACGGGAAAAGCTACGCCGCTGTCGAGAAGGAGAGCATGTGATTGCTCCCATTCAGAGAAGACGGCCTTCCTGTTGCGACTTTTGTAAAAGGGAAGTGTGCAAAAGTAAAGATATCGGCGGAGAAGAGCTCAACGGAGGACGCGTTTCGAGGGCACTTACAGACCCACAGACACACAGACAGACCGACTGACAGACAGACAACATAGCGCGTTTAGTATTATGGGATGGTATTTTTGTCCTGGTTGATTTCTATAGAAAGTGTCAGTTTGGGGTTATGAAGAGTGACCTTTATACACAGGTGGCTGCTCTATAAAGGTGGCCACTAATACAGGTTTGATTGTAGTTACATAAGTAGCTAGTTACATCACATCTCTGTTCCAGTGGAATAGGATTGGTTAGATTTGCACTTCTGCTAAGGGGTAATTTTACTGTTCTGTCTTGGATGATTTAGGTCAAAGAAGAGCTTTCGTTACTTGGATGCCAGTCAGTCAATTGATTCAGATGATAGTAATACAAATGATGACGACTCCCAATTGGTGTCAGGTACGTAAAAGAGGTCTCACGCAATGCAAGATATGGCATATAGTGATGATCTTATACCATCATTAAGCATCATGATGCAGTTGTATGTGATTAATTTACACATGTTAAATACTTTGTTGCACCTTGGATGGTTTGCAATGAGAGTAGGACCAATAAGTAGATCCAATAGCTTACAGTGAAACCTGTCTATATCGGTCACCTTTGGGACATGCGGAAGATGACCTTTATAGACAGGTGGCCTTTCTGTCCAGGTTGATTTTATAGAAAGTGTCATTTTGGGGGTTTTGACGAGTGGCCTTTATACACAGGTGACTGCTCTATAGAGGTGGCCGCCAATACAGGTTTGACTGTATATGAATTATTATGTTGTGATAGCGATAAAGATAATGATGATTGAACATCGAGAAAAAAAATCATTGATTGAAAACAATGATTAGTTAATGCTTCGGGTCCTGCTCTAATGCCACTGCAGTTGTAATGTGTTAATAAAGTCTCGTTGTATCTTTCCCAGATCAAGGACGTGATTCCAGTATACCGGCAGATCCTGGAAACTTGCTGGTAATGCTGTACAATTCTGTTGTGAAGTACATCTCGGACGATGGACGCTCTTTGGCTGAGCCATTTCTTCGTTTGCCATCAAGGAGGTAAGGGCTGCTTTAGAAAGTGTCTACTAATGCCGAACCTAGGGATGCTGTTCAAACCAGGGTTATTCAAATCTATCAGAATGTGAATTACTGTCAAATCTGTATTAGTGGACACCTCTATAGAGCAGCCACTTGTGTATAAAGACCACTGTTCATAGCCCCAAAATAGCACTTTCTATAGAAATCAACCTGGACAGAAAGGTCACCTGTTTATAAAGGTCCTTTTCTCAGGTCCCAGAGATGACCGCTATAGACAAGTTTCACTGTATTTCTTTGTAATTCCAATCTTGGCAAAGATTCAACGATTTTCTTATATAATATTCTGGTTTTAGATCAAAAGTTCTCATTGTTGCACTTGTTGCGATGATTAAACAACTTTGCTCTTCACACCTTGCAACTTCAGTTTGTTTGTCAAAATTTTGCTTGAAGGCATACCGAAGGCAGCCCAATTTATATCTCAGAAGGATTTACTACTGATAAAGTTAAAAAGATTTGAAATATTCTAGTTGAAGCGAGTGATGAGCTATCGAATAACCAAACCTTCAAATTCAATCTCACAGCATCTCTAGTGGAACCTAGTTATTATTCTTTATCCCCACTGTTTAGATGCCATTTTTGATACTTTTTTGTTAATTCGCTCTCTTAATGTCTCACATTAACCGTGTAGTATGTAAGTGTACTTGTTCCTTCTATACTTGTATTCTGTTTGAATTGTTCTTTCAAATACAGATACGTACATTGTACCTCCATTGACAGCGGATATTAACCCTTGTCCTGCTATTGACGTGTATACACGTTTTCGAAACAATTCAAAAGTAGCAACATATAACCAATCACACAGTTAGTTTCTAGCGATCAACCAATCAGCAATCAATGAAGCGACTTCAAGTCTTCATTTAACTAGTTTTATGAGCAGGACAAGGATTAACAAAGTTCGACAGGGTTATTTATTTTATCATTAGAATGCTGCTACCCTTGTCTTTGTAAATCTGCATTTCAGTAATTGGGTACAATTAACTGATTGAATGTACGTCCTTCAAACTTGATTTCAGAACATATCCAGACTATTATCAAGTTATCAAAACACCAATGGCGTTGCTCCGCATCAAAGCCAAACTGCTAAAGGTATGTCACAGCTATTTCTTTCTTGAAATAGGAATTGCTCTACGGTATGGTTCTTAATTCCTCTGCTTGTTGTACAGTAACATGACGTTCTTAGTGTAGAAAATTGTGACTTTTGTTTAGGAAAATGGCTCTTGATTTAGAAGCGTGAATAAATAATTTCTTATTTATTCGATGAAATAATTGATGTAACGATTTGTAAATAAACGTTGATGTATCGTCTTTGGATATGAAATACAGTGAATCGGTCACTATAACGGTCACTTTTGAGACCTGAGAAAGATGACCTTTATAAACAGGTGGCCTTTCTGTCCAGGCTGATTTGTACAGAAAGTGTCATTTTGGAGGTATGAAGAGTGGCCTTTATACACAGGTGGCTGCTCTATAGAGGTGGCCGCTAACACAGGTTGACTGTATCTGCTACGTCCAGTGTGTTCTTGTCAAGGCTTTTAGGATACATATCATTCTGCTCATCTGGCATAGCCAACCATAGATTATGTTGTCGTTCCTTCTTCATTTACTTTTAGGGTAACCAGTACATCGATCTAGAATCCCTTGCAAAAGACATTGAGCTTGTGTTTGCCAATGCACAGTCTTATAACGAAGATGATTCTCAACTCCATCAGGTGGGTTTTGTGATTCTGTAGTAATAATAACAGAAATAATAATAAAAAGGAAGAAGAGAAATGAATCAAGTACTTATGCAAGATAGACACATTTCAGCAATCGTTGACTATTATCGATGTGTGCTCAACAGGAAGATAAACTTTATTGCAGGTATGTGCATCTGCTTTGGGAGGTTGTGTGTCTCATTTCAGCAAACACGTGTATTGTTTTTCTCACTCTCAGGATTCAGTTTTCCTCCAGTCTCTGTTGAGGGTAAAGCTTGGAGAATTGAAGAAGATTGAAGCGATAGCAACTGGGGAGGTAGGTTACGGAATACAGATCTTACAATGTGAAATTATGTGTACCAGCCATATTCTCTCGAAGAACCTCACAAGTAACGAATGGCACTAGTATTTGCTTGACCTGCTACACTCCCGCATCCTTTGTTGACAAGCCGCAGTGTTTGTAATGTCCAGCCGAGTGGAAGATCAGCATCGCATTGTTCAAAAGAGACAAATACCTGAAGAGCAGAGCATGTGCTTTGATTGAGTTGCATTTGCCGTGATTAGAACCAGTCTATCACTCTATTTGTCGCTACTCGCATAGTTTTCCACAAGAGTGTGGCTTGGATTGAAGCTACAGTGAAACCTATCTATAACGGTCACCTTTGAGACCTGAGAAAAATGACCTTTATAGACAGGTTGGTTTCTATAGAAAGTGTCATATTAGGGCTATGAAGAGTGGCCTTTATACACAGGTGGCTGCTCTATAGAGGTGGCCACTATTACAGGTTTGACTGTATTTGAAATTGGATGGTCATCATGTTATTGAGATATCTTGGAAATAGAATGTTGCTTGTCTTAAATTACTTCTGCACTTTTTTGTCTATTCTTAGAAAGAGAAAGCCAAGGCCAAAGTTGAGGAATCTGGTGCGGGAGCAAACAGAAAGCGCAAAATTAGCGAAACTGATCCAAAGTTATTGAAGAAGAAATTAACGCTGCTGCTTACCCAGATGATTTCTTATAAGGTAATTGTGTTTTCATTTTGCCTTATCGGGGTACGGTGTATTATCTTGTGTAAGCCAAACTTTTAGCACAACATTATTTGTCAAACAAGTTGGCAAAGGTCAGAAGAATGTTGGTCTACATGTTACAGTTAGGAGAAAGCTAACACTGTTTCGTGTCTTATATCGTTTAATGTTGTACTTTTTGCGTTTCATTGACACTTTCAATCTTGGTTGGAGTTTTAATAATTGATCTTTTTTATTTATCAGGATGCCGAAGGAAGAGAGCTATCTGATATGTTTATTGGTCTTCCATCATCGAAAGTAAGTTCAACTCTGATTGAAGAAATCTATAAATTGCTGGTAACACACAAAATCAAGTTTGATCACGCACCTCCTTGTCTTCTCACATTGTTTTCTTCTCCTAACACTCGAAACTGCTGACAACTTGGCCTTCAAGAAGTTATGTGTAGATTATTTAATTTCTACTTCTCGAAAAAAAAGTCTATCTCTTGTAAATAGTTTACCAGTATCCACTTTGCTATCAGTCCATTGAAAAAGGCCCATAAAGGGCTTATATGATATCTGAATAAATGATGATGATGATGATGATGATGATGATGATGAATAACAAATTTCCTCTTCTACTTTTTGTTTTCAATCATCACCGTCATCATCATTTATTCAGGATAATCTTGTATTTAATCCATATGGCTTTTTGACAGATCTGATTTCTTTTTCAAATTGGCATGGTTTTCACATCAATTTCCCATGCTGCATGTTATTTCAAATAGATTTTTGAAGGGTGCTTCCCATTTTACATGGTTTTCAAATGGTGTTCATACATTCTTGGATAATGTAACAGGACATGAAATGACGCTTACCACATGTTTAAAAGGCATGATAATTCATACCGTTTAAATGTTTGTTCACCAGACAATACAGTGAAACCTGTCTATAATGGTCACCTTTTGGACCTGAGGAAAGTGACCTTTATAGACAGGTGGTCTTGCTTTGCAGGTTGATTTCTATAGAAAGTGTCATTTTGGTGTTATGAAGAGTGGTCTTTATACACAGGTGGCTGCTTTATAGAGGTGGTCACTAACACAGGTTTGACTGTTGTGTTGATACGATGCTCTTGCAATGTTATAGGAGTATCCAGAGTACTATAAAGTGATCAGTCAGCCAATGGACCTCAAGATTATCGAGGCGAATATCAAAGCTGGAAAGGTAATTCTGTGTGAGCCAATTCAGTTGAAATTACGGACTTGCTGTTGGCGTCTGACAATTGCTAAAGTTATGAGAGCCCAATACTAGCACTTCTGCAAAATTAGCTTAATTCAATGGTATTCATTGTCACAGTCGACCAGATCAATTGTCCCAGTCCTTTTAGAGCATTCTAGATTATTCTGGATTTGTGACATTCATCAGGCCGTACACTGTTCTGGTTGAAAAACAATTATTAAACTCATCACCACAAATAAGCTGTTTTGGCGGAGGTGCTTGGTTTTGGTGACAGCGCATACATGCAATTAGCAGAAACTGGTTTGGTGGGGTTGCTTCCCCGCGAATGGCAGTAGTCGAGATAGCAAACCTGTCACCACAACCAAGCACCAGTCACACTGCTAAGTCAGTGGAATTCCTATGACTACCTGCTAATAAATGTGAGGGAGAGGGAGGGCGGGGAAATTCCTAGCGTCCTAGTCATCATATTTATCGAGGTGCAAGGCCTAGCGTTCCTTGCGATTTGCAGCCAATTCACAGACCCCGGTGAAGCAAACGTTCTAGGACCCCACAGGCAGAAGCAAAGGTAAGGAGCTGCTGCTCACACCCCACCATCAAGGCCATGTGCGTGGCAATGAGATTGGTAGCAAGAATGCACTGCCTGATGACACACCAAACCTACAGAGCCACAATGAGACTCGCCTCCATTACAACCCAATCGCAGTTGGCACTATGGTTTGAGTTTAACTTCACCTAAATTACATTTAACTACATTTAAAGGTGGGTTTTTAAATGTTTGTGGTTGCTACGGCTACTATCATCTGTAAAGACAGTTCAACTTGCTAACAACCACCTGCCTTTAGAGACCTCTTGTGTCAAAATACCTCCTGTGCTAAGAAACTACCTGTGTCAAAAGACCACCTGTGTTAAGAGACCACCTGAGCTAAGAGACCACCTTTTAGGTGATCTTTTAACGCCTAAAGCTCAAACAGTACAATCTACCTGATTGACCAACTGTATTCAGAAAACAAGTTTCTGTGATCTCATAAAGCAGGTAAATTATATTGTTTGAATGTTAAAGAGAATGCTTAACTGTGGTCTCTTAGCACAGGTGGTCACTTAAAACAGGTTTGACTGTATACTATTGACTTATCTTTCATTCAGTATCCGAGTGAAGAGTCATGCATTCGTGATCTGGATCTTGTGTTTGCCAATGCGAAAGAGTTCAACGAGGAGGGTTCTCAAATATATGAAGATGCCGTTACACTGGAAAAGCTGCTAAGAAAGAAGAGACGAGCATTGAATCAAACTCCTACCTCTGGTAAGATACCTTGTGATATGACAGCATCTAGTATAAAGCAATGTCTTGAGGTGTGTATTATTTCTGAATGAACAACCCCTCCCTATATCTCTCCACAGACAACTGTCCTAGGCCTACCTCAATAACAAACGGACCTCGTTTTCGTAAACCGCTTTATATAAACCATCTGGCCAAATTTAACTAGATGCCTTGTCATACGTGCCAGACTACCTGTCCCACGAAATGTCCTTGGCTACATTTCGCAATAAATTCATTTATTTGGGCACAGTATAACTCGCTTAATGTGCCAAGCCGCCAACCGTTAATGTCATGCCATTACTCTCGTCAATTAATTTACTGGTTTGTACTTTTCTGGGTACAGTTAAACCTGTATTAGCAGCCACCTCTATAGAGCAGCCATCTATGCATATAGGCCACTCTTCATAACGCCAAAATGATGCTTTTTATAGAAATCAACCTGAACAAAATGGCCATGTGTCTAAGATCATTTTCCTCAGGTCCCAGAGGTGACCGTTATAGACAGATTTCACTGTAATTATCTTCTCTTTCTGTGACTTGGTTGTTGTTACGACTTATTTAATATCACATTTATTTATTTACCAACAACGTAATATCAACAGATTTGCACTGTACTGTTTAGTATTTGAATTTTTTTACGTAGCCGAGAAGCCATTGTCTTCGGATATGGTTGCTGCTATTGTCAAGACGGCAACACCTACAAAATCGACCAGAGTCAGGTAGAATACAATTTTGGGCATGAATTTTTGAGATTGTGTGAAGCAATGCAGCTGTTACTGAAACATTTTCATTGAAAAATGATGGATAGTTAGCAAATTTGCGTATAATTTGAGTTCATAATTGTGTAGACAATTGTTAGGATCGCAAATTTAAACTTATACCACAGTATAGAAGATGCTACTTATTTCAATTGCAAAACAGAAGTCTAGATGCAACCAAGTATCAGTAAGCTAAATTACGTAATTTCACCTACTAACAACTCTGTTACATTTATGAAATAAGCTCACTTCTCGTTCTGCAATGCCATCCTCTGTACTAAATCCCAAGCTGCTTGCTATATTCGGATATGAATAAGCCAAGCTTTGCAAGTCTGAATTCTGGTTTAAAGTGGGATGTGACTTGTATATGCAAAGCGTTTTATTAGCCACTATTCTGTGCATTCTCACGTTCATTAATGTTAAGTTGGGGTGCCAATTATGCACCGCAGAGTATGATCTTACAGTCAAACCTGTATTAGCGGCCACCTCTCTAAAACAGCCACCTGTCTATAAAGGCCACTCTTCATAACCCTAAAATGACACTTTTTATAGAAACCAACCTGGACAGAAATGACACCTGTCTATAAAGGTCATTTTTCTCAGGTCCCAAATGTGACCATTATAGACAGGTTTCACTGTATTGTATTTTCTAATTGTTGTTTGCTGCTTTTCTGTTGTAGTAGTTCTCCCGTGTCTAGCAAGCGGGCTTCCACTTCACAGCCGCAGGCGTCACAAACAAACTACTGCCAAGCACTGCTCAACCACATTAAAGTTTATAAGGTAACTAGGCGATGTACTGTTTGGTTCTCGAGTTAAGACATACAGCATCACTCATCGCAATCATCTGTACATGCTATGGTTTTCAAATACCATCAGATAATGATAATGTTAATATGCTTTTGATATCAAATTTTGAATCGAATGATTGTATTTGTCATCGTTTCCATTGCTTTGAATGGGAACTATTTCCATAGGATATATAGTATAACCCGTTTAAGCGCAAATCGGATAAGCGAAAAACCCGTTTATCTGCAAACAATTTGCTATGTACTGAATTAATACGTACAGTACAAACTCTCTTAACCGATTCCTGATAAGCACAATTCCTAATAAGAGCAAAGGATATTGTTGGCAAATTACTATTGCGCTTAAGCGGGTTACACTGTACAGTCAAACTTATATTAACGACCACCTCTACAGAGCAGCCACCTATGTATAAAGGCCACTCTTCATAGCCCCAAATGATACTTTCTATGGAAATCAACCTGGACAGAAAGGCAAGCTGTCTATAAAGGTCATTTTCTCAGGTCCCAGAGTTGACCGTTATTGACAGCTTTCACTGTACAGTGGATCTGCTCAATTCACAGTGCAAATTGACCAACGAGAATACTTAGAAATTATGCGGTCTTTGATTTGGTAAACATCAAAGAACAATAGATTTCGAACAAACAATAGTCACAATTAATCCTCCGTTGTTGATGCGATGTTATTTTCTATGATTCTATTTGCATTTAATGTTTTGTATGTTGTCTTCTTTGTAATATTAGGATAACACTAGACGACATCTTTGTGCAATATTTGACCATTTGCCACCAAAGTCGGTAAGTCTACTTGGCGTTGATGTGTTTGTTAAATAGATTTTGTGAGGCTAAATAAAGAGAACAATTTCTCCTTCGTGAACGATTCCTCTAAGTGCTTTCTCCTTCGTTCTCCTTTGCACGTCTGCACTTGTACTACTCGCTAATCATGCATCATTATGTTACAGTGAAGCCTGTCTATAACGGTCACCTATTGGACCTGAAGAGGATGACCTTTATAGACAGATGGCTTTTGTGTCCAGGTTGATTTCTATAAAAAGTGTCATTTTGGGATTATGAAGAGTGGCCTTTATACACAGGTGGCTGCTCTATAGAGGTGGCCGCTAATACATGTTTGACTGTACTCGCATATTCCAGGCTAACTTTTGGTGATAGTTTTTACAAAGTAGTAATGCCCGGCAGAGTATGGTTGTGATTATTATACTACAATACAATGTTTTCTGGATTAAACTTGTCAATTAGACCGATAGTAACAGATCTGTAGGTGTATAATTAACAGATCAGCCTCTGTTGTGTGTAGCCTCTGTTTCATGTCTATATAACTACTGTTTACTGCGCAATCGATTTACACAGATGTGTACAGACAATGTTGATGGTCTGATAATTTGATTATTCAAATAATCACTTGCTTTCATCTGAGTCGTAATGTAGAGGAGCATTACATCTGTGTGCATTTTATTTGTGTTACGGTAATCCCGCAAAATAACGATTGTGTTTGTCTTATCTTTGCTTTTAGGAATATCCTGATTACTATATTTTAATTAAGAAGCCAATTGATTTAACGAAAATATCAAGCAAAGTGGAAAGCAATGGGGTACGTTGATGTAATGTGTTTTATGTTGGGCTAAGCAAGAGTTGCAGGTCAAGGCGTCTACTTTTACGAAGAATGACGTTATGTCCCTCTCCTGTTTTTTTTTCAATGACTGGTACAGAGCCTTGAAGTACTAGTAAATGACTTTCAATTTGCTGGACTGATTAGGGTTAGGAATTAATTAATGTGTATGGTGTAACCCTGTTATCCATTTCAGAATATCTGTTCAGTTAGAGAACCAAGCTCAATAAGAATGGACTACAGTGTAACCCCGTTAATATCACCTCGGTTAATATCACAACCCGCTTAATATCACTTCATTTTGAGAACCAAGCTCAACCAGAATCAACTATTTTAACCCGCTTAATATCACGACCCGCTTATTATCACGATTTTTGACTGGAAAATCATAGTGATATTAACGAGGTTTCATTGTAGTAGGCAGACCAAATATTATAAGCAATCGTATAGGTATCTACCTCTTGACTTTCTACCATCCAGTCATTTTTATCCCAGATATTAATCCCCTGTCACACCATCAATAAACATGCCCAACTCTTGAATAGCTAGCAGTTCGAGTACTCGCTGGCCTGCCATACTTTTGCTTCCTGTCCACTGGTGAGCAACAGTATTTCCAATGTTCATGATAAGACGGCTCAAAATCTAAGAATCTTTGCTGTTTCCATTGTAAATTTAATTTTTCTACCATGGTACGCTGTGGGGTTTCGGAATAAGTTCATGAAATGGCAATTTACTGTGATAATCCCAAACAATTAAACGTCATGGTATAATTGTGAACTCGATGTTTTCATGATATGGGTTTTGGTTCACAGTATTCAAGTCTTGACGATTTAGAGCAAGATCTTTTGTTGATGTTTGACAACGCATGCCGCTACAACGAACCAGATTCACAAGTATATAAGGTAAGCTGATTTGTTGATTAATTAGTGTTTTATTGTTTCTGTAATTAGTGTTCATGAGTGTTTGATTTGTTGTCGTGTAGTTGTGTTTATTATTTGTTGATTAATTAGTTTTTAAACTCATCACCATAGATAAGTTGTTTGGCATGGGTGCTTTGTTTGGTGGGAGCTGCATGGATGCGAATAGCAGAAATCAGTTTGGTGGGGGCTGCTTCCCCGCGAATGGCAGTAGTCGAGATAG
>OFHS01005950.1:0-10890 GCA_900245855.1 Calvadosia cruxmelitensis | reverse complement strand
AGACTACTGGCCAATGTTGCATTAGAATTCCATAAATCATAATACATATTTGATGGAAACACACAACCAAAACAATTGAGGATTATTATGCAAACACAGGATCTGTCCAATAAGATCAATCAACAAGGGAATTCCGTACTATTACACACATACACTCATAAGTACCTGCAGGAAGTTGAGCATCCATGATAGGCCAGTCACCCCTGAAGCTAGGATGAAATAGTTCAGTGGCAATCATCTCTTTTCTGTCAAAACAGGAGTTAAAGTGACGATCGATACCATCGATGAGGTGATCTGCAAGGACGTCGCACATTTCAAATATACTCTGTTGAGCAAGTAATTTTTCCTTCAGGAAGACGAGTGTAGGGAGCAAGTGGCCCATGCTGATGGCATCCACTTCTTGCAGGATATCTAGCACTTGGCAGAATGGTCGCGTCACGCCGATGTAGTGCTTCAGAAGGTTTACCTATAGATTTTACTGCTTGTCCCCGTACTCCTTGACGGGTCGTCACATTAGAAATAGTGACATTCATTTTGTGATTAAGTTGCTCAACTGATTGTTGCTGAAAAACATGCAAATTTCCAAACTTTTCATGAAGCCAAGCCAAGCCAAATGTGTCAGCAGATGGTAGTAATTTTGGAGTTCACGAACACAAATTACCCAACGGAAACATTTTAAAAATGATTCTACGTTCATTTGCAAATCGGTAGTGCCACTTTCCTCATCAACCTTGATACAGCTCCGCAATGCTTGCCAAGCAGAAAAGCAATCTAAGATGCGCTTGCACTGTTCTTAATCAAGATGTTTACAAAACATCTTCAACTTTTCAGGACAAAATACGTTGGTCAAGAGTTTTTCCCGCATAGAAAGTGTCAACTTGGAAAATTTGGTACCATCAGTGTCATTGCTTTTCATACTGAAGCCAGATATTGCCTCTGCTTGGCAATAGGCATAAACGCATTCCTGTCACTGTCACTAATGACATCAAGGCATCTTCCAAATAGCTGGTCTGTTACTCGCAAGTAACAATGCAGGGTGTCAATCATGACAAATTCAAATTTTGCTATATCGATTGAGGGGTTATTGCCCTTCAAGTTAAACCCTGGGTTTCCATTTACAAGTCCAGGCAGTCTCCATCTCCCATCATTGTCCTGCTTCCAGCATGGCTTGCACTTGTTTGGCATTGATATATTGCAAAAATGCCATTTTGATTTATCACATTTGCAATAGATGCATGTGTCCCTACCGTTGGCAGCTTTATAACCCAGGATGATTAGCAGAGACTTGTAGTCCATACATAGGTAAGGCAGAACTTGCAAGCCTGGATTAAACCGCAGGAGCTTTGGTAGTTCACCCCAGAACCCACTTTCCTCGTGCCATTGCTAGTTTCATTTCCTACAACACAAAACAAGTCCCATTTCAACTATTGCAATAGAATATGCACATACAAATGAAATGCAACTTCACCTTTCATAAAGCAGTCTTGATAAGTGAGAAAATGTTTCTTTTCTGTTTGATCAAAGTTTTAATGAAGTGAAATCAAATTAGGCGTATGCTATGCATAACAACCATACTCATAACATACAAAGCCAATTCTCAGATACAGCAAAATAATGGTTGTGTAACGATCAGTGATTGAAAGTTGCTATGCCAAAAATTAAAGCCAGTTACCTTGAATTCCCATCAGTGGTATGATATTGTCCATTGCGATACTTGCAAAGGTTTGTCCATTTGCAGAATATTTGATTTTGATAGGAGCTTTCTCTGAATTGGAGAGAACGAAGGTCTTATAGATGCCTATCATTGTGTTTGCTTTGCTGTCAGCCTTTTGCCTCGCCTTCCGGACTTTTTCACATTCGGTTGATTATTGCCTAAAGTGTTTAAACAAATTCACATGTGTCTGCAAATCGTCTGATCAGCTAAGTTACACATCCATCATGAAAACAATCAATGTGTCCAAAAACTGATCAGAACAGAAGCAGTACTTGGCCATGCAATTTACAAGTACATCTAAAATGCTAAAAATAACTTTCATCATTACCTTTTAAAGCTGAATATTTTTGCTGAGAGATCGCAAATTTGTCAAGACGCAGACTCATGCGTCGAGGAGAGCTTCTGGACAAATTCAGTTTTTTCTCCTCCACATAATGTTTCAATTTCTATCTTTAGGGCCTTTTTCTTCTGCTGCAAGGTTCTCACAGATGAACCAGGTTATTGCCTGTTGCATTCCGCTTCATCGCAATTAGAGAATTCTCTTTCTCATACAGTTCATTTTGTAGCTTTTCAATTTGCGCTTCCAACTCTTTTATTCTGCCATCTGGATACAAAACGGTAACTTCAAAGGAACCATACTCATTCGCAGCAATCTTCCTGAGATACTTGGCCCCTTTATCTGGTCCTTTGAGTGCCTTCAATAATTTCTTTGTACTTGAGTAACCTATTGGCCGCAGGCAAGGTTCCATCTCCCTTATCTCTTCCACTCCTAGAAGCTCGCAAACAATCTCTTTTAACTTCTTTTCGGTTACCAATTCCCTTCTCATCAAGAAATTTCTTCGATGCATTAAATTAAATAATGCAGAAAAAGCGACGGTTCTCCTAGACAAAGTCATGACTAGGTTATACAAAGGATTTGTTCACCTTGACGATAACACTGATGCCAACAAGTTTTGCTTTGGGGACTTTTCTCAATGTTATCAAAGATGAAGACACAGTAGCTTTGTTGTCGTCACTTGTAGCTGATAGTAGCAGCAGCCTGTCTTTGAAGCTTGGAATGAGATGTTTATAAATTTCTCTACAATCAGTAGCGACAACGTAGGTGACTTTGAAGTCGTTTCCCTGCAGGTATGTAACCGTCTTTCAATCTTAGTTGCTAGCACGTCCCAAGCGCCTCTGCACTCGTAGCTACTACCAATTCTCATGACACTAAAACTGAAGAAACAGCAAATATCTCATCAAGCAATGTCACTCATAACAGGCAAACCAAAACAGATCAACAATAAAATGAATGGGAAACAAAGCTGCAGGACGAAAAGTGCTTGAATAAATCCTCTGTGTCTTTCGAGATTCGAGACCACTCCAATTTTATGTGTCCTTGTAATAACATGTCAGAGCATAAACACAAAATTGAATTCAAAAATAAGTATCAGTAGAAAAGTGTAGTGCACAGCTTTGTTTGTCGTTTTGACTGTGTGTCGCAACAGCACATGCTGCCTTCTCAGATCTTGCCAGTCTTTTCCTGACTCTTTCAGATGCATACCAGGCTCCATACCTAGGGCACTGCACAATGTTAGAGTAAATGATGACCCAGTTGAAAACTGGCAAGCAGTCAATTAATGCACACCTGTTTCAATTGTTTTTCTTCTAACGTAGACAGTTTTGGACAAATGCTCCAGATTATATTATGGAATGACTCATTTGCGTTCTGTGTCTTGTTTCTTGTACAACGCTTCAGAAGTCCAACGCCTGTCAATCGTTGAAAGATTGGCACAAATTTGCTTCCAATTTCTGGAAGCAGAGTGTCATGCACCTTGTGTTTTCCTGGTTGTTGTTTAATTGCCTGGGCTCTTTGCCAAAAGCACCAAGATTTGTCACCCGAAGGGCGGTGATGATGCTTTGGATCTTCATCAGTTGATGATAAATGAAACAGAATTGCAAATATTATTTTCTTCATTACATCAACATTGCCGGCGTTATCCTTGATTGCCCTGCCGTAATAATTTTGTATCTTTGCAATTTCTCCTTTGTCAGTTTATTTTTTCCGGATATAGACTGTCTCTGGGCTTTTAAAACACTTACAAGATTTTTTAATGCTGTTCTCATGTGCTTTGTGGCACAATTGACGCAATCCTCCTTTTCTATGGTGATCCCATTGCCATATACAGTTGATGAAGAAGGCGAATCAAGCGTTTTCTATCTCTATTGCACAGAATAACAGTGTATCTTAACTTAAATTGCCCCATCGATCTAGAAAATAATTGCAAGGCATATTCGACTTCAATTGCACCAGCTGTGACAGAAATTTTTTTCTGGCATTGATTTCTGTGCATGTCCATCCTCTCCTTGTTTTCAACTCTCTGTTGATATATCTTACATTTCAAGCAGAAATTTGACAAATCTTCAGCATCAGTTGGTAGACCAGTCACTAAATCTATGACAGAAGCGATGCCATTATGTGAATTGAAGCCTCTCTTCTGCCAGGAGCCATCGATTGACACAACTATCTTGAGTATACCTTCACCATCAGGAAGGACACCAAGATCTTCATAAGCAGCAAATATAGCATACATAAACATTTTGGAAATTTGTTGAAAAGTTTCCTTGCCAGCAGTTTGCAATTTTCTCGGTGCTGCTGGTACGAAACTTGGCTTAATGTGCATGGAATATTCATAAAGCTACTTCACTCTTCCAAAGCTGAATGGCAACAGTTAATCCCACGAAAGGCAAGGCAAATGCGAACGTTCACCTCAAACATCTCTCTCTTAGAGTGTGAGCAACCCATACGTTTTATGATGACATGGCCTTTTGTTGTTGTAAAGTTGTGTCGTATCACACAAACGACGAGGGACTTTGTGTAATGACACGTTGCGTTCTGTTCATCCAGGAGCATCTGATATATTTCAACATATCAAGTCAATTTATAGACACAGTAATTATGCAGAATAATTTACAAGACAAGAGCGTATATGATACTAATGAACATATTGATTGACAGGAGAATGGTAACGAGAGGAAAATCAAATAGCCTCTTACAGAATACTTCATTCAAACTAAATATAGAGACGAGACTAAAAGGTTCATTTTATTACTTACAGGGATACGAGGCTAACACGAGTATGAGGTGGGAGGTTTTATTACGTAATGCGACAACTTCCCCCTTCCGGCATGAAATGCGTCTAGAGTTACAAACAACGATCAAACGCTATACAGAGTCGTTACCAAAACGATTCGGTGGTCTAACATTGCGAGACGAACGACGAATAGCAGTCGTCGAGTGATCACTGCCAGTGCTTCCGTCACTTGTACAACGTTCGTCGTTAACATTACCACGATTCGATTGTTCAAACTAACTACGCGAGGCTAATATCATATTTCCATCAGTTTGTACATACGCGTAACTACTACCTTTGGGAATAACAAATTCGTCTTGCTTAGGCTCGTGGGCAGGCGTCTCTTTGGACGCGACAATGTCACCAGAGACAAACTCGGAAACAGAGGGAACA
This sequence comes from Calvadosia cruxmelitensis, assembly GCA_900245855.1. NCBI lineage: Eukaryota > Metazoa > Cnidaria > Staurozoa > Stauromedusae > Kishinouyeidae > Calvadosia > Calvadosia cruxmelitensis. The sequence goes on along the minus strand of OFHS01005950.1, from coordinate 5,670 downwards.
CGGAGATTTTCCAAACAGTGATTCGGATGGAGATTTACCATTTTTATCGGATGCGGGTTTTGTACGATGAACTAATAAAACACGGTTCAAGAACATTTCGAAGGAAATTCGCAAAATACTGTGCCAAGCTTTCATAGCTCGCTTGACTTTCAGAAACAAGATCATTGGTGGAAGGAAATTGACATTTCTGACAGCCAGATTTTTGTAACCATTCAACAACTTCTGATTTCACAAATGCTTTGGCATTGCCAGGCACAAACTTTTAGGCACACCAAAACGAGAAAATAACGTCGAAAAAATCCGAATGACATGCGATGCCGATTGGTTTGGACAGCGAAATGCCTCAACCCATCCAGTTCCAACATCGCATATCAACAAAACATTTCCGATGTCAGAAACATGAGCAACATCGAAATATATTGTTTCCCAATGCTCAAGTTTCGTTTGCGGTTTTGACCCAAGCTTGTCGAATTCGTTGTTCACCTTACAATTCCAAAACTCTACATTATCTCTTTCTCAAATAGTTTTAATAGCTGATAATGCTTCACTTTTACTCAGAACGTCTCTACCGAAGAAACCATACTTTCTTCCAGAGTCAATTACATGGACGGTCACACTAAGCGGGCCAGATTCACGGCTCATGGCGAGGTTACACTTCCCTAAAACATTCATCTGATTTCCATCGTAGGATTTCAAGTTACGGGAACTTTTCGTTAAAGGCGGATTACCTAATTTCTTCCACAATCGAAAGGAAATAATCGAGCAAGTGGATCCAGTGTCATGCTGCATATTAACATCAACGCCTAAAACAGTTACTTTCTCGTGGACGGAATCGTCACTGTTCACGGCGGCCTCATCGTGATGGCAGATAAATTGATCAAACTCTTCGTAAATTGCAACATTAGCTACTGCTTCAACATCATTTGCTTCATGTGTTTTTTTTGTCCTCTGGATAGCATTGGTCTACAAAATGTCCTGTCTTACCACAGTTGTTGCATGTCTTTCCATATGCTGGACATTGCCCTCGGGGATGTTTGCCACCACAGAAGCGGTACTTTCCATTGTGGATATGGCCATTACGTTTTCTGGTGGCGGACTGATTTGACGTCGATGGTTGTCTTCTTATTCTGCGTCACGTACGCTGTCGTCTGTTTGTATTGGCGAACTCTCTCTCTCTCTCGCAGATCTTCGTACGTCGCCTTGGGCTGCCTTCGAACGAAGTCAAGCAATTCTCGTGTTATTTTCTCTTCTCTGAAACAGGTGATAAATACCATCTTCTTCATCTCCTCGGCGGGGTCAGTGGTCTCTTTAATTTGTGCGAAGTTACACCTGTCTGCTGCATGATTGATTTGGACTTGCAGTTCGTCTGCCGATTCGTTGAGTTGCTTTTTGATTCGCAAGATGCTCATTCACTCAGCAATTAGCAAACACTCCTTCGGCTCCAGATACAATTTGCCTTTGGCATAGATATCTTCAAAAATCGTTTCTTCAAGTGGTGTCGGCTTCATTAATCTTGACAGCGTGATATATGCTTCTACTCCGCATAATTCTAAGAATAGGTCTGTCTTCTGTAGATCACCTTTTTCATTGGACAGCTATTGTCTGCGGCAGCATGTCGCGAATGCAGAAAACCATGCATAGGCTTTCTCTGGATCGTTCAGCTTTAATATTCTCTTTTGATCCATTTTCAATGCGAGATCTCCAACGCAACGTCAAACACAGCAGTAACACCACCCTACTCGCAGCGCCAATTTGTCGTATCACACAAACGACGAGGGACTCTGTAATGACACGTTGCGTTCTGTCCACCCAGGAGCATCTGATATATTTCAACATATCAAGTCAATTTATAAATTTATAGATACAATAATTATGCAGAATAATTTACAAGACAATAGCGTATACGATACTAATTAACATATTGATGGACAGGAGAATGGTAACGAGAGAAAAAGCAAGTAACCTATTACAAAATACTTCATTCAAACTAAATACAGAAACGAGACTAAAAGGTTCATTCATTACTTACAGGGATACGAAGCTAACACCAATATGAGGTGGGAGGTTTTATTACATAATGCGACAAGTTGCGCAACACAAAAGCTGTCCGCGTGATTGAGCGCGTGAATGGAACTCGACCTTCAAAGAAACGCCTTGCAACAAGTGGCAACACAAAGCAATGTCCCTAATGGGAGGATTGTTGTCTGCAAGAGACTCATAAATGTGTCGGCTGTCCGCGTTGGACAGGTGTTCTCTTTCTGGAGGTGTGATCTATTGAATTTTTGATGGGGGACCGAAAGGTGTCCATTTACAAGAGTTGTCCACTCACAAGAGGTGCCCGCCCGCTAGTACAGGTTCGACTGTAGTTGTTTGAGAAACCATGTGAAAATCTGTGTGAAAACCCTGTGAAAAGTGTCTTTTCAATGTTTTTTTTTTTCAATCCACATGGTTTTTCTCATTGTTCTTCACACGGTGTTTCCAATTTCACATGGTGTTACACCTTTTTTTATTCATTTCTTTCTACAATATTTTTCATCATTTGCACGGACTTGTCAACTGTAACGTGTCGTTGATGTATTTCGTTTGCAGGTTTTTGTGAAGGGACGGACTGCTTTTCTTTCTGTCATCGATGGCCTGGGACACAACTCATACAAAAGATGTTTTACTGTGGGCAGCAAAATCAACAGCGTTCTATGGTGCAAGTTTGACGATCTTCATCGAAAGGAATCTTCAGGGGATGCAGCTCCCACAAGTAAGAAGAGATGTTTCCTTTATTTGAGAATTTGGAAGTGTGTGTCTGTGTAGCTAGCATGTGTGGTCTCAACAGATCCTATCCCAGCAGAGTAAAATGTGTTGGTCACGATAAAACCAATCATTCTAAAATTAATTTGAATTTCTATTTAAACTTTATTTTTTAAATCTTGTGTAACGAGAGTTTATTAAAGAACCCAGCTCGACCGAATATAGAATAGTAATGTGTCCTAATTTGTTGAAGGTTTACTAGATCACATAGTGCTATTGAAATAGTTATTCTGGTTCCGCTTTTGTTTCTAACATATACATGACATAAATCTAGGCTTGTGACCTATTGAGATGTCACCTATGTCTGTCAAATTGAAACTGACAAACTCCATACTGTGCAATAGAAAAATTCAACATAATCCAGGAAACGTTACGGATTGAAGAAATGTGCCACTCCAGCCAAGGGTTGTGTTTTCATATTTGCTGCCATATTGTACTGTACTGTATAACAAAGGGCCATGCCAGAGGTCATATTAAATTACATGCCAAGGGTCCATGCTGCTGCCTGAAAACAGCACTTCCCATTCCAGTCTGGTATAGATCTGCTTTCGCAAGGAGTTTGGCTCATTATGCCATCGTTAAACCACATCACCATACTTATCTCTCCTAGTATAATAAATATATTTTGGCCTTGGTGTGCTTGATGAGAAGACCATTGACTGCTGCTGCTTGCAAACCTGTCACATTCCCCCTATTAATTAAGCACCAGTCAAACTGATAAAAAGTGGAAGGAGTGAAGACCTGTCAATGTACTAAAGTACATGTTCTAGTTAACAGATTATAAGGAGGAGAGCGACAATAATAGAAGGGAGACAAGCACTAGTATGGTGTCTAAGAAAGCCATATCAGTCGTGATGATGCAAATTTGTCCCACCCAATCACCCCACTTTTCAGCTGTAGTCTTTATGAGTTGTGATGTTTCTACTGCTTATCAGTGTGACAGTGCTTAATGAAGGGTTTGTGATGACATGGTTCCCATGCTAGTAGCACAGAACACATGCTGCACACCTCCCACCAGCCAAGTACAAATACCAAAGCCACCCTCATCTCGGGTGGATGAATTTAATTGGTAGATTTTCGTGGTGTTGAGGTTTTGCATTTGCTAATTTCTCGCTTGGTTTTCTGAAATTGAATATAATGCATTGTTTTGTTTTTCTTTGCAAATGTTTTCTTGTTTTATCTTGCTGACAGCATGTCTTTGCATCGTTCAAGACAACCAGTTGTCTGTCTTCACCGAAACTGGACTGAACTATTACTGCCCCTTTCCATTCAAGGTTTGCCTATAACAAGGTTTTATCTGCTAAAGTTAATGGAACTGTGGAGATTGAGTACCGAATATTGTTTGTTTAAGAAGTTGTGCGAAGCAATGCAATTATTTTACTCATATTCTTTACCAAGTAAAGTTGGTGGAGCTTTAAGTACTGAAAATTGTATTTTTTCATAAATTATGCTGAAAAACACAATGATTTGGATTATAGTTCCCCTTTTGAAACATTTTAGAGGAATTGCAAATGTCTGATTACTAGATTTGTGCATCTTTCTCATATCTGAATTTTCCGTGTGACCCTTTATATCCTTCAGATTAGTATATTGACGTTTTTGTCTGAGTTGTTCTGATTGTTCTCTGTAAGTATGAGATGGCCAGCTCTAACCACTGGGAAACTCTTTCTGGTATCATTCAATAAGTGGTTGCACTGAGATCGGTCTAACACTTTAAAGCCTTGTTAAAAGTGCTTCAATACTCATTAGAATGGTCCAACTCATTAAAAGCCTGTTAGATTATTTTGGTTCCTTTCCGTAAGTCTTAAAGCTGCCTCTTTGGTGCGTTCTGTAAGTTGGAATTAATTAGAACCCCGTTAAAAGTAAAATGTGTTAGCAAGTTAGCTAGCTCGTGGTGTTAGTAAAACCAAGTTAAAATGGTTGTTTTCAGCTCTTTTGAAAGCGTGAATAAATTTAGAATGAAGGCATTAGCTTCAGTGGTGATGAACTGGTTTGATAAGCCATGGTTGTTAGGTTGCGTCCAACTTATCTGTTATACCTATAACAGTTTATAATGAAATGTTGGATATTCTATGTGTTATGCCTACAAGCCTTTTTTAATATAATGTTGGATATTTCTTATTCTTACTCAGGTGTCTAGGGTGTGGTCAATGGCAACTGGTTTATGCATTGAACGAAAGCTGACATCGTATGAGCAATCTAACGAAGCTGGAAGGTTGGATGAATATTTCTGAGACATTGTCTAATCAGGCACCAGTTTACCATATACTGTATTTGCATCAACTCTTAAATTCTCAATGTGCCTTTGCGGGCTGCGTGGTCTCAGCAGATCCTAGTAGAGTAACATCCTCTGACCACGACGATGCCAATTATTTATGGGGTTACACTTGTTTAAGCTAAGTTAAACTCGCACGGAAGAGAGACTGCCAGCCTCTATCATAGGGCTTGCATGGTAACCATAGAGCTGATACCCGATCCAACACTACACAAGAACCAATGACAAAATAGAACCAAGATGAGCTAGTGACCCTTGGACGATTGGGATCAAGTTACAGCAAACTGCATCAGCAGATCTCGTCATTGCTTGCTGGGTACCAGAAGAGATGGCTACAATCGTGCTATTGGCATTTCTTTTTGATTGTTATTAGAAGACATTGCTACATTCGTATTTTTCACCAATCGATCCTTGTGCATCGCAAGCCATACGCATCATGGCAATTTAAGGTAGTTTACATCATGTTTACATGCACAATGCCTTGCCCTGGTCTTACGGTGTTCGAGAACAAGGAGAATTCGAGACTCATGGAGAACAAGAAGGCTCAGCGACACGGACTCTGCACGAGGAATACGCTTTTTGGACAATAAAGA
>OFHS01005949.1:0-10891 GCA_900245855.1 Calvadosia cruxmelitensis | reverse complement strand
TATTTATCTTGGTTGTGCTAGTTAAACTGAGAAAGGTTTGTGTTTTGCAAAAGCTGCAGATATTCTTTCCATCTCACTCCTCTGCAAGAAACTACGGTCCAACACTCCTTCGTAGCTGGTCAGCCATCTTGGCTTTGGACCATGCAATTGTGATATTTGCATAACAATCAAACTACGCTGTGATTGGTTCACCAAAGAAAGAACTCTGATTGGAACTGGCTTGCTTTCGCATAAAAACACGTGCAAGACAACACTCTTTTGCCCGAAGGAAATCACTGATCAGCTGATTTTAAAAGCGTATAAGGCACGTTTCGATGCAATTTTTTGGTCGGCTTATACAGCGAACCTATCATAAAACCCTCTATTTTGTCCTCAAAAACAGAGGTCGGCTTATACACCAAGTCGGCTTATACACCGGAAAATACGGTAACTGTTAATGTTACTACTTCAGAACATGCAGGAAAGTCAAATACGACATGTATAGATAAACCAGCTTTGGCTATCGAAAATGGATAACACAATATAGATAACATGTGATGATTTTATCCAATCAACACTCCCACTTATAAATAATCTCATAGCTGTCCAGTATATTACTCATTATTGTTAACTACTGAGAGCATTCACAACTTTCTGAATCGTTCTGTTGCAAGATTCTTCGTCAGTATATCGGCAATCATTTCTTCGGTTTGGCAGTATTTTAGTTCGATTTCTCCAATCTCAGCAATGTCTCTAACGAACTTCACCTTCACATCGATGTGCTTTGTACGTCCATGAAACTTTGGATTTTTCGATAAAGCTATAGCTCCTTGATTATCGTCATGGATCACAGTCGCTTTTCCTTGCTGGAAACCGACATCTTTCAACAATTGTCTCAGCCAAAGGGCTTCTTGTGTAGCTTGTCTTGCGGTGGCAAACTCTGCTTCAGTTGAAGACAGTGCAACAATACTCTGCCTCCTGCTTGACCAACTAACAACTCCTCCTGCTATCGTGAACATAAAGCCACTTCTTGATTTACGATCTGTTGAATCACCAGCCCAATATGCATCCACGTACCCTGCCAAATCCACCTTATTTCCGGTGTCACCATAAACACTAAACCATTATCAAGCGTCCCTTGAATGTAGCGTAGGATGCGCTTCAGCGCTGTCCAATGGATATCTCCGAGATTGGCGGCAAACTGACTCACTTGGCTAACTGCCACAGCTAAGTCTGGCCTTGCTCCGGTCACAGCATAATTTAAGCTACCCACAATACTCTGATAAAGCTGCATGTTGACAGGATCTCCCTCGTTCTTTGTCAATGTGGTGCCAACCACTCCTGGTGTCAGACATGGTTTACATTTCGCCATCCCGTACTTTTCTAACACAGTACACAGATACTACTCTTGATTAAGCCACATTGTCTTCCTGGCTGGTCCATGTAAATGTTTTCTTCTAGTTCACCGTGAAGAAAGGCAGTGTTTACATCCATTTGATGTACTTCGAAATCCAACTGGTTTGCAATAGACAGCACGGTCCCCATCGAGTTATACTTCACCACTGGTGAGAAGGTTTCTTCGTAGTCCAATCCATTGACTGACTGTTGCCCTTTGCAACCAGTCTTGCCTTGAACCTATCGATGCTGCCTTCTGTTTTCTTTTCGTCTTGTACACCCATTTTGTCGCAACGACGTTGCACCCAACAGGCCGCTTGACAAGTTTCGAAGTCTTATTTTCCATTAGCGATTGATATTCACTGTCCGTCGCGGCTTGCCAGTCATTTCTTTGTCCTGAACTAATGGCTTAACTGACTGTACTTTGCTCGCAATTGAATCCTGTCTCTGCAATCAGTGCATAATTCATGAGCCACCAGTCTCCAATTAGTGCTCCCAGTCGATCAAGAGGGTTAACATGACGATCAGATCGCCGAATGTTGACTTCCTTCTCGGATTCATTGATGTCATCATCATCATCATCCTCTTCCTCTTCAGAGCTTTCCAAACCACTCTGGTCGTCACTCCCACTGAAATGGTACTCACTTTTGTCTGCAGAATTGGCTTCGTCATCAGACGCATTACCACTGTCATCGGGTGCGACAACGACTTCCGCTGGCTTTTCTTTGTCAACTTTTGTGACACGACCTCCGAAAACTGTCCTCCTCAAACACGACGTCTCTGGACACAAGGACTTTCTTTTCGACCGGATTCCAGATCTTGTAGCCTTGCTGTCCTTGACTATAGCCAATGAACACTCCTCGTGTTGTCTTGCAGTCTAGCTTTCTTCGCTTCTCTGCAGGGACTTGCACATGTTTATCACAACCAAATACACGCAAATGGGAGACATCTGGTGTCTCACCTGTCAAACTTTCCATTGGCACTTTGTCGTGAACTGCCGCTGTTAAGGAGCGATTATGCAACAATGCAGCAATGTGGACAGTCTCTGCCCAGAACTCCTTTGACAGTCCTGCAGTTTGCAGCATGCTTCTGGCACTCTCAACTAGTGTCCGGTTCATCCGTTCTGCGACACCATTCTGCTTTAGTGGGTACGGAACAGTTACTTGTCTTTGAATGCCCATATGGAAACAGTAGGCCTTAAACCACTATATTGCCCGCCATTGTCTGATAGCAATTACTTGACACGTTTTTCAATGCGATTAGTCATCATCGCTCGGTAATCTTTAAATTTTGACAGGGTTTGACTTTTCTTTTTTATAAAGTATACCGCTACATGACGTGATTTGTCGTCTTTAAACGTTACAAAGTATCGATTTCCTCCCATTGACTTCGTCTGCATAGGTCCGCATACGTCTGGATGGACTAAGCCAAGCAGCTCCTTTGCTCTCTTGGCCTTTTTCTTAGGAAATCTTTTCCTAGACTGCTTTCCTTGCAGACATCCAATGCACAGACTGACTTTAGCTTTGCCAGAAAACTTCATGCCTTTCACCATACCTTTGTCATAGATCTTTTGCAGCGTTTTGCCATGAACATGTCTGAATCGACGGTGCCATGTTTTACTGCTCGCATTTCCCTCCCTTACCAATGCTTCCTCTTGCTTTGGCGCCACAGCAACTCCTTGCAACTTGTACAATGTACTGCCAGAATTAAGGTTTCCACGAGCAACAACAATTCCTTTTGAATTTGTCATGGTGCATCTATTGTTTCCAAACATTACATTGAATCCTTTCAAAGCAATTGATGTCACAGAAAGCAAGTTCTTTTTTAGATCTGGAACATACAATACGTCTGTGACATTTCCCTCGCCAATTTTGCACTGCCAATGTATTGTTCCTTTGCCATGAGCCTGAACAATCCGACCTTCCCTAGGGTAATATTGTCTCGACATGTCAGCTCTTTGAATTTACGAAATAGACATTTATCAAAACACATGTGCTGTGAAGCACCTGAATACCAACCAGTGTCTGCCTTCGACCCAGTATCGGCAGCAAACTTGAAGGAATCAGTCCCTTTTGATGTCGAAGACAAAGCAACAGACGCGCTTCCAGTCTTCGAGTCATCTGACTTCTTCGGCTTGTCACAGTCCCGAAACCAGAGTCCGGATTCTCCGCAGTTGAAGCACGCTCGACTGTTCGGTTTATTCCCTCTAGACTTGCCCTTTGGCTTGCCTTTTCTTTTCAGATGAGACTTCGTGCCAACAAGGGCTTCCTCTGTTTCGGCTTCTTGATTTTCGCGCTTTGTTGTCTCGTGCATCAAGCGAGCAACTACGAACTCCATTGTCAAATTGTCTGCTCGCGACTGTAATGCCTCTATCAGATTTTCGAATGCGCTTGGTAAGCCGCACAACAGTGTTGCTACCTGGTCGTCTTCTGAGACGGGCAAACCAACGGACTCTAACTATTCAGCAAGAGCCTTCAACTTGTTGATGTGGGTCAGCATTTCGTCGCCTTCGCACATCATCGCAGTGAAATATTTTCTCCGTAGGGAAAGTCGGTTCGCAAGCGACTTATTTTCATAGTGTCCTTCCAACTGTTTCCATGCTTCAACTGCAGTCTTGCAAGCCCGCACCACCAGTGACAGCTGGCTGTCGCACAGCGACAAGCAAATTGTGGCCAAGGCCTTCCTGGCTCGCGTCGCAAACTTCTTGTCAGTAACCGTGTCAGTGCTATCTGGCCTTTTCTCCTCGCCAGTCATTGGACAATCGACAAACTGAGAAGAACTTCGCACAATCACGACATTGAACACAATTTCGATATTTTCCAAGATATTTCCATAACTTTATTCGTAACAGTAAACTTAACTGAAGAAAACTGAATAAAAAGCGAAATCCGAAGATTTGTGGCGTGATGCCGCAATTGACATTAAACTGAACTGCTAAATTAAAACATGTGTACGGGTGTTAGACTAGATCTGGATCAGATTACATTACGAATAATTAGCATAATTAACGACAGATTAAATTATTGTTCTGTTCGGTTCTTCAGCGGAACAGTCACAATACCCCAGAGGTCCTTCTCTTCCTGGACCATTTGCATCTTGAAGTTCCACAGATGAAAGTTCACACCCGTGAACTTCTCGATTCTCAGCGACACTTGCACCAGCAACATTATCAATCAAGATGCATGCCAGTTAAATGCAATAATAACGACGAGTTTGACTTACGATGACTCCACGCCAATATCTGGGCCCATAACCTGTTAATGTTACTACTTCAGAACACGCAGGAAAGCCAAATACGACACGTATAGATAAACCAGCTTTGGCTATCGAAAACGGAAGAAGTCAAAACCAACAAACTACAAGGCAGCAAACGCGGCAGTAGACAATGAGACACACCTACCTTAACAGCGTGCAGCTACCACACAATAGATAACACATGATGATTTTATCCAACCAACAATAATTTTCTCCGAATTGTAATCAGCTGAGTTCTTTGTCGAATTGAAAGGTACTAAATGAAGAAAATAACACAAAACAACTGTACTCTTGTGTTTAATGCAGTACTGTACTATATGCCGACTTGCATAATCATTTCTTATTGGAAAAGGTTGACACTGCTGGCTTTCGCGTTGCTTGGGTCCTTCAAGTGGAATATTGTTTGCTACAGTGTCAATATCATGGAGGACAACGAACTAATGGAAAAGAAATAGCCATGACTTATACACATACAACATTCAGAAATAAATTAGTCTTGCATAGCTACTGTAAATAAACTTGCATTCTCAGCCTGTATTTCGTGTGGATTAAGTCCTCTTATTTCAAGCAAAATGCTCAAGTCATCTTGGGCACCAATGCTTTTGATGTAAGTCGATGTTGCTTCTCGTTGAAAAGATCCAACAATGGCTGTCTCTCTAGAATCCTTCTTGGTTTGATCTGTGAAAAGCCAACCAATAGCAGTTTGGATTGCTGTTTGACATTAGGAGAATCCAACACAGCAAAAATGCTTATTTTAGTCACTTGTCTCTTATCAGACACACTTCTCAAGAACAATGTCAAACTTACTTGCTTGGTCTCAGTACCACTAAGAAACTTCTTGGGGTAGGCTCCTTTCTTTAGTCGCCACCTCAAGCCTAACATATCTACATCCTCTTAAGCAAAATATCACTGGTAAATCGTTGAATACTTCGATACTCTCCAGTCTTTTCTCTTGAGTTGCCTGCGCCGTAGCTTGAGTAATCTCTCGCCTTTTAACTATCGCTCAAAGCTCCAACAACTTCCGTCAACACAAGAAAGTAACCTATGAAATCTGTTGTTTCCTAGCATGAACCCCATAGTGCATTGACTTGCCCCAGACTCTGCACAAGGTGAATTGAAGAAGGGTCGTTCAGCTGCAGATTGGTGCATCCAGTTGCCAGTGCTGACGCGACTAACAGATGCATTGCTGATTGTGCCAAACAGATGAGTGCTGTTTCCAGAATCTGATGCTTGCTGAATTTCTCGTAGCAGTGCAGTGTGAATGTTCTTGAGCAATCATCAGCATTCGGAATTAATGGCACATTCATCTCCGACGCAACGTAAGCCAGAGCTATAGGCTCCTCCTTTGTTCCTTTTACTTTCAACCACAATGTCTCAGTAAAATTCCCTAACGAACTAGGAATTCTGTTCAAACCAGGATTATTCAAATCTATTTGAACCCAAATTATTATGCCACATGATGGGACTGACTTTTGGATGATTTCTGTGGCGTCATTTACGTCTTCTACTTCGAAAGTTTTGCCAGTTAATTCGCATAGGGTAGTGGAACAAGGGCTTTAAAGCAAGATACATGGTACTTGGCTTTGCTGCGTATCAGGGTAATTGTCTTGTTAAAAATAACTGTTACAGCTCTGGCAGGAAGACATCAGTGGGAAATTTCTGATTTCTATTGCTATAGTTGTATTTGTTACCTTGTAGGATCAATTCCGTCTTCATGGTGGCTTGGATGTGCTGGTCAAAGTGTTAAACCATGAAAACAAGGTTGCACAAAGACAGGCTGTTCTGGCTGTCAATAACCTTGCAATGAACATTGAAAATCAAGCTATTCTACGGGTAAGCTTGAAAGCGTTATTGACTCTTGGTGCCTGTCGCCGCTGTAGTGACACTCACTTCTGTAGCCTTCAAACACCTTTATCATTTTTGCCTGTAGTTTCATTGTTTTAAGTGCTTTTATTGTATCAGGAAGCTGGCTTGTTTTTATATGATGCTCCCATGAATTTTAAAGGATTAGATTACTTTACTATGGACATTTTTACGGTTGCCATTGGAGATGACCAGAGTATTGAAGCCATCCCATTCACAATCGTTTGCCACAGCTAGCTATTTATTTTTCTTACATCAAGTTTCTTACGGCTTAAGTTTGTTACAGTAAGTTTGTTACGGTAAGTTTGTTACGTTAGGGATTTCCTGAATCGGACTCAACACGTAACAGTTTATATTATGAAATCAGTGACTTATTAAATCTACAGACAAGTAAACGAAACAGATGACCATGGATGAATTTTAAACGGCAGCTCCTTCCCATTTCAATGAAGTCACAATATTTTGTAAGGGCAAACACCCAAATCTGACAAGCATCAATAGGACTGCGGTCAAACCCGGTTACTATCCCACCCTATAATGTCCTACTGCTGCCTACTATTCCCACTGGCGGGATGCCGTTTGCCATTCTGGCAGTGCTAATCTGCCTCATTTAAATTCCCATCTCTTTAATTAGTATCCCACGTTTTTTGCTGCACAAGCAGCGTGATTAACCGGGTTCGACTGTCATGCAAATGAACTTTTTTACAACATTTGACTTATTTCAATCCATTGGTTTCTTTTGTGTTGGATATCCCTCTGTTCTTCCACAGAAAGTTATATATTGCTATCGGTAACGGAAGCATTATTATATCAAAAGTATCTTAGTTATTTGATGAAAATTGGACAAGAAGCCAAAACATTTGTTGCATTGTCTTTGCTTGCATGTGGCTGCGGCTTTTTTATAAAGTTGCGATGATGGTTTATATTGCCAGTATTCTACAAACTAGCTGATTATCGCCAAAGATGGCTTTAGTTGCCAGGTCTTGGAACTGGTAGATTTTGTAAGATAATCATTCATTGGAATTAATTATTATTATTTTCTTCTGGACATGACTCGTGTCAGCAACATTTTGTATCAATTGAGCAAATGCAGTCTCAGTGCATTTTGGCCTTTATCGGATTTGTGCCATTTGACTGCTGCCACAACTTGTCACATCAGAAAATTGCCTTCAGCCATGGCATGCTGTTTTCTACTATAGTCTGTTTTGCATGTTGTCTTTTACTGTCAACGTTGTCAATGTCATTTCATTTTTGTTCGAAACTTGTGTCAATTGTGAAACTTTCTCATCTTTCAACAGGCATCTATTCCATATTTGCTTGAGCTACTGTGCTCTGCAGCGCATCAAGCGTGTCACATTGCTGTTGCAAAGGCACTTACAAATCTGACAACATTAAAAGATGGCTCAAATGATGTGCTTTGTCGCCTTGATGCTGTCATCCAGAGGTTATGCCTGTGCGAGAGCCTTGACTTAAAGGTTTGGCTGCCTCTACATATTGTGGTGTGCGTTATTAGGTATTGCTTTTATTAGGAGAGACTGTGAAAGGGTAAAATCTCAGAGAACTCAAGCTTAAGCCAGCAGAATCTTGAAAATATGTTTGAATATTTTCACATTCCAGCTCCAGTTTCACAACAAATTTACAGGAAATTCACATGTTTCACCATTCATAGTGTTCATTGAGTTTAGCAGATAAAATGATTACTTGCCTTCCTTTTTAGTTGCAGCTGGTGAAACTGCTTGTGAATGTAACCATCAGTCCAACACTGACAGAGGAGAGTTGCTCAAAACTTATAGAGGTGAGATAGAATCATAGTGCAATACTTGGTCATTTCATACAGTTTATCTGACATGGAAAACGGCTGACACCACAGAGAACAATTACTACTTTTATTATATGTAACTGCCGTGACGCGATAGCTGTGCATGTATTAAATAAACCTGCTTGGCTTTTACAGCTTTTAGTAACAACTCAACATGAAAAACTTATGTATTTTAGTTCATAGTATAATTATCTACCATTACACTCCTGCAAGCTTCTCGGATCTTCTCGGAGTCCAATCTGTCTTAATGACTGCCCGCTTAAAATACCACCTTCAATTTGTCCCTTAAATAATCAAGCAATACAATTCACCTGTTCTAAATGATAAAAGTTAGATGATCCGTGTTTTCCATCTGTGCCATCCGTTTTTATAATTATAAGACACACCATTGTTTGACTAGATGTACAATTTAGTTTCCTCATGGTGACCTTGGTGACTTTTGTTTTTAGGCATTGACGGCTATCAAAGAGATTTTCAGCAGTTGTTCTGATGACGATATCCTCATGCGAATCCTGTCTTGCATGAGGAATATTTTTGTGGCTATCCAAAATGAAAGTTTTGCCAAGTCATGTTACAATTTTGTAAGTTGCATTGCCATAGTTTATTTATGTCAGTCGTTTTTCAGTTATAGTTTTGCCCTGACCTGGACATCATGATCATTTACAGTGTAACTCTGTTAACATCACCTCGGTTAATGGCACAACTCGCTTAATATCACTTTAGTTTGAGAACCAAGCTCTGTAGGAGTCAACTATTTTAACCCGTTCAATATCACTGAAAATGATAGTGATATTAATTAGTTTGCACTGTATATTCAAATTAGATATGTCATCTATCATTATCATTCTATGCAATTACCAAAATCCTAATTTAGCTATTCATTGTCTTCGTGTTAATTGGCTATATAGCACTTCTGCTCCTGACACGCATAATTGTTTCACTATAGGAAACATGGCGTGATTCAGTCACAGCTTGCCGGCTATCTCCCTCTATTTCCCAGTTGAAGACCAAGCAGCCCCATGCATGCTTTGTAGAGTTGCTCATCTGGCCAAATGCAGTCCTGATGCATTTTGGGATTGAAGCTACTACACAGTCACATATTTTTAAGCTGAAATCGACAATTTTGACAGCCAGGAACAATTCTTGAAATAGACAACCACAGAAAAGAGCACGGTTGAATGCGTCTCAAACAAAGTCATGTTCTGTGGTCATCAGAAGTCAAGTAGCATGAATCCCAAAATGCACTGAGATTGTACTTGGTCATTTGGCTATATCTGCTTCTATTTGTGCATTGTATTTGCACTTTGGTCTACTGCGCACATGTGCTTGCTATATGCTAGAACCACTTGGACACAGTCTATCACTTGCAATGGAGCTTTTCATTGCAGCAATGTAAACAATATTACTAATGTGTTTGCTTTTTTGACTTGGGGGTATGTTTTCTGCTTCTTTGCCAGGTATATAGCGATGCTGGAGTTTGTCAAAAGCTTGAAGATTTGGCAGTTGACGAGGCAAATGTAGATATTGGAAGCCAAGCGAAGGCAGTCCTCTCTTTTCGCACTGAAGCGATGAGTCCTACATTTGCAAAAAACCTAGACATCCTGGAAGACAGTTTCTCAAAGCTGACATTGAATTGATTTAGTAATAACTTATTACCCAAGGGCATTGCCAAAATGCACACCATTAATTATAAGATTGTTTGGCTAGATTTTAAAATTGATTATGATAAATTAATGATGTAAATACTGGCCCTCAGCTTACGTAATAAATATGTTTAATTGTACCTGGGCTCGTAATATTCAGTCTTTGGGTTTGTATATAAATGTCTCAGCTATATCTTTCTTGTAGCTGTAGTGTATCCTCTTAACCTTGTCTGTTGTTGGTGCAACAGGTGTATGCCATATGGCAAGCATGGCGACCTATGTTCATCTTCCTACCACACCAAATTGTTTACAGCTAGCTAAAAGTGGAGTTTGTTTTTTTCCGATGTGGACATTAGGCCGGCATATGTATTTTTGCACGTGTATTGTAATTGTATAGGCAGTCCTTGCTGCAAGGACCTTGCACCCTATATACCTTGCTTTCACCCTCATATTTTCAGGTGCGGTTATAGGGAACTCCAGACTAATGGGTGGGGGTATGGTTACCAGGCGTCCCTTATTTCTCGAAACCGCTCAGTACTTACATGTTGCGCAATGTCAAATATTTTCAGGACAGGACACTACTACATTTAAAATCTGTGACTGAGAAATATCTGTTATTGTTGGCACGAAATGGAATGAATGCGTAGAAATTGATTAATTCAATGGAGCTGTTAAGTAGTTAATGTTTCGGTTCGTTTATGTTTAGTTATGTGCGTGGTTAAAAGTGTTGTTACTACTAGGGTGCAATGTTGATACGGCCACCATTTCCTTCTGTGGTCACAGTCACCGTTCTGGTCACGGTGACCGTTTCACTTTCAGCTTCCTACAATTCCACACTCCACCACATGGGGCCTAGCTGAAACGGTGACCGTGACCACTGTTGATGACAACGAGCTGTCAAGCCAGGCTTAACCCATACCGTGTCACCTGCATGGAA
>OFHS01005947.1:0-10893 GCA_900245855.1 Calvadosia cruxmelitensis | reverse complement strand
GGCTCGTCGACTGAGTTATGGTCTTCGTCGTGGCGTTTACAATTTAATTACAGCGTCTGTGACGCGCAAAACAGATCTGGTTTGGGTTTTGTCGTTATTGGGAGGCATTCACTATGAATCCAAAACCATGTGAAAACCATGTGAAAACCATGTGAACTGGTAAGCACCATGCGAAAAACCATGTGAAATTTCAAACACCATGTGAAAACGCATGTGAAAAACCATGTGAAAAACGTGTGAATTAGAAAACAGTGTGAAAAACCATGTGAAAAGGGCACTTTTCACATGGTTTTTCACATGATTTTCACATGGAATTCACATGGTATCAGTTCATAGTGATTGGATACCCTGTGTGAAACACAGAAGAGCAAGATGACTGGCAGCTGTAATAGTTTGATTTAATTGTTTCAATGTACTATTGAATACTGAAGTTTTTTGGAGAGAAATACAGCATAGCAATGCTGCCTTAGTGCATCTACTCTGAACAGATAGAAAGGTTGATATGTTCAACGTCACATGAAGCCAAACTTTCTATTGCTGAAATCAAGAGAGCTGTCAAATGTGTGGAAATCCGATTATTTGAACAATGGTGGATGCTCATGCATTCCTCTGACCAATTTCTCAATGTTAACTCACAGACTTCACTACCCTCAGCTGGTGATGATCGTCTCAGTTGACAGTTCCATCCCTATGAACTGGAACGATCTGAAATCCATGTGAAAATTGTGTGAAAAACCATGTGAATTTCAGATGGTTTTCATATGGTTTTGGATTCATAGTCAGGGCCGTTTTAACCAGTAGGCACTCAAAGCACGTGCTTTAGGCCTTCAATCTGGATAGGCCCTTCTCAGTGTTAGTTCAAAAATTCAAATTTACAGTATATTGAGATCTAGTGAAGTGTGCAATCAGGGTGCTACCGAGTTAATTTTTCCTAATTTGCTGTTTGTGAGCAAAAACAACATCTTCATTATGCCAATTGGTGAACATTTTAACACTGGTACGTTTCTGGCTATTTAACCGTTAAAAATTAGGCCCTTCTTGGTTAAACTGCTTTAGGCCCTCTCAACGATTAAAACGGCACTGTTCATAGTGCATTTTGCCAACATAGGTTTGATATACTTGAACCTTCAATCCCCGATAATAATAAACTCTCTTGCATGGCAACTTATCTAAACAGCCCCGCATTTTTGTTATTTGCATGTCAGAAGCAAGACAAACAAATCCGTCAGGATTAATTGTAAAATGAATTAGGTACTAGGTTGTGCTACACATCCTGTAGTCACTTCTTGTAACCATCAGGCTACAAGCAATGGTTGGTTTTTCAAGTGGAATTTCAGACCAACCGATCTATTTCACTGCTGTCTTGAGACATATGTTTTGAAGCTTTCATGTAGGTGTATAAGATTTCAGCTTTCAGGATCAGGCAGAACGGAAATCCTTGCTGCAGATGGTAGAAGGTTATAGTATGGCTCTGACAGTGATAGCAATTACCCAGTAATTCGTAGCCAGATTTTGTGACACACTAGCGGAATAGCTTGCGTCACACGAAAAATAGCTCCTTGACAGTAGTTATGGATTTTTTCCTAGAAGATGGCCCGATGCATCTATATATGACATATATTCAAAGAATGATGAAGCAGATTGCTCCTCAGGGTTAACAGGTCATTCTCAGCGATTGCAGCATATCACAGCCTCTATTACACAAGTGTATGTCAAAGTATTTTTATGCAATTGATCTTTTATATTGTCTTACATTCACAAGGCGAAGAATTTCACAAATCTGGATTGGCCTCAATGACCTTAGAAGAGAAAACAATTTCGAATGGACAGATGGAACTCCTGTCACATACTTAAACTTTAGTGCTGAACAACCAGATGATTTGTACCGGATGGAGGACTGCGTGCAGATGGGATCTATGGGGCTTTGGATTGACACTCCATGCTCTATTAAAGCTCACTATATCTGCAAACGAAACAACAGTAAGACTCACTATATACTCTTCTATTGTTTAATGATGTTCTACAATGATGTTGATCAGGTTGCATGCACACCATTGGGTGATGATATCATGCATTGCGTTTCTCATTCTAGATACGGTCACAGCTCAAACTACAATTGCAACAACTGTAGAGCCTGGTGAGTAGCAAATCCACCATGGGATTCAGGTCAGACACCACGGGGAATGTGTGACAGCATAGCAGAAAACGTGTCACCTAACTATAGCTATAAGGAAGTATCTTGTTAGCTGATTACCATTTGGGATTCTATACTGAAGCCTGCAGTAGGAGTGGATGCTTTAAGGTCAACAGAAAAACTTTGAAATTGTTTTTATGGATATGTATATTTGTTTAAAACATGGAAATAAGAAAGTATAATCATAATGTGGACAATCAGTTGTTATCGATTTTCAAGCATTTTTAGTTGAAAAATAAATTCTTTGAATCAATTCATCTTGTGGAACAAGGACATCAGCTATAAAAATGTTATTGGTATTGACTTCTGTTTACTTGTCTTTCCATTACAGATGTTGGCTCCTGTGAACCTGGTTGGCATTTGTATAGAAGAAAGTGTTATCAGTTCAACATTGGCAAGGGCAGTAGGACAACCTGGAAAGAGGCAAGGAAGGCCTGTGAAGCACATGGAAGTGAACAGAACCCGGGGGATTTGGTCTCCATTCATTCCAGGTAGGATCAAGTAGATTGAAAATGTTTTGATTAGCTCTGCAATCAAAGACATACATATCTTTTTGCTCCAGTAGCTTCTCACAAATCCTTGTTTCTATATAGCACACTGTAACTCAGGCCCTGGAGGTAAGACATTTTGGTTCTAATTTATAAATGGCTTGAAAAAGCACTCCTGGATTCACAAATTACCTACCACTATTCTGATTTTGATGCAGACTGGGCTAAACAATATCTGCAATGCGATGGCGTATAGCCTTATTTTATACTTTTACTGCAGTTAACATTAATGAGATTCGGTGTGGATTGGCAAGACTTGACAAAGAGTTTTTGGGGATATATATCAAGATCGCTCGAATCCATTGCAAAGGAACAGCCATTCCCAACAGTATATTGTTGATGATAATCAATCAATAACTCACATTGGACTGTAGGGAATCACACAAAAATGACCAGTATCGTCTGTACTCCAGGCGATCCAAAAGGACCCATAGCCATCAAGACAGATTCAATTTAAGAGAATAGTTATTACTGGCAAAGTGTCAAACAAGGATGGATCAGGTGGAGAGCAGTGGCAGCTCGTCCAGTAGGGCAAGAGGGGCAGCGCTCCACCAAAGTTTTCCCAGTAAACAGGCCTTAATTGTCCGTTTTCCGTCTTCAAATGCATCCCCCTCCCCCCTCCAACCTGGCAGTGAAGTATGGTTAAATTTAGTAGATTGCATCCCAGTCAACAGCACTCTATCCTAACAGGAGGCTTCATTAGTGTTTGTCTGTCTCTGTACAAAATCCATATTGTCTTGCACAGATGCTTAGCAGGTCACGCAAGTATGATCGTAAATGCAGCATCAAAGGCGTCATGCATAATTCCGCCGTCCGCCGACGCGTGTGGACGTGTTTCTCATCTCTCCGCTCAAGGCTTTGCCGTGCGCCCTACTGGGTTGCGTGCGGTAGCCTTGACGCAATCCCTGATGCCTGATCCTCCAACTGGAAAGAGGAAACGTTTCTGCAGACGCGGGTTTCGATCAGCATTGTCCATCGAAGCTAGAAAGTTAAAACGAAATCGCTGTCGCAAACCTAAACATGCTGTCTCGCGGTGTCGCGACCGGAGTTCTGGCGAGCAGTCATCCGGCTCAAACCTAGTGAAAAAACCCTCCTCTGGCTTGTCAAGTTTGTGTCCGCCGTCTGTTTCTGTGCAGTTACCTTGCGAAATGTTGTTTTCTTCTCCGTCCTCTATCGCCACATTTAATTGCCGTACGCTGAAAAGCTCGTGGAGACAGAGTGAGCTTGCCGCCTTATTGGCCCGTGATGCAAACCTAATCATCGTTGCTGTGCATGAGCACCGAGTCATCCACAGTGATTCCATCCGCTCAATTGACATTGGTTACAGCTGCTCTTTCGTTTCTTCCTCTGCTGACAGCTCGGGCAATGGTGGCGTCGGATTTATCTGCCATAACTCTGTGGACTTAAAGTACGTCCGTGTAGTCTCTCACTCGCCAAGAATTATGCAGCTATCTGTCAAGATGTTTAATCGTATCACTCACATCTTCACCCTCTATTCGCCTACGTCCGTTCATCGCGATGCTGCTTGTGAGTCTTTTAGTCAGTTATCTTCGGTTTTATTTGCTCTACCATCTCGTGGTCGTCGCTGGAGATTTTAACACCTGTCTACCTACGTCGCCCTTTCCTGTTGGCTCTAATGTGAACGACAATTCAGACTCACTGATGGACCTGCTGAACCTGCATGGCCTGACTTCGTTGAACTCATCATTTCAAAAGCCATACAGCCGCCGCGCGACGTTTTATGGTCCGAACAACCGCAAAGAAAGACTTGACCATGTTGTCATGAAGTTTCCCCGGTTGTTCACTGATTCGGACACTTTCCACCCATTTGCAGTTCCGTCCAATCATTGCGTTGTCACGGCGAGACTCAAGACAAAGCTGCCATTCCGTTTATGTAAATCTAGAGAAAGGGTTGCTTGGTGCGATTCACCCTCTGTCAAAGACCATTTTGAGGATTTGTTGCAACTACGCCTCTGCGATTCGCTTACTGATTTTAGAAGCCTGGTCACTGCTATAAAGTCTGTTGCTGATCGCACTCTACGAAAAATCAATCGCCCAGTGCCCCGTGGTTTGGAAGATGACGCATCGATTGTTACCACACGGAAAGCATTGAAAGCCACCAAAAGAGACTTGAATTCCACAAAACAAAGCTTACAGGAGATGACATCGGAATTAGCATGTGCCCATACAAATCATGTCAATCAACGTATCGAGGCCATTGTGAATGAAGTCAAAGCAGCGGCAGACGTTCAAAAGCACCGGATTGCATGGAAAGCAGTGAATTCTACCTGAAAGTCAGCCCCGTTCGATTACACGTCGACGCATATAACTCTACAGAGGTCAACATTGTCATTCGGCATTATTTTGAATCCTTGCTAAACCCGTCTACAACACCAGATGATAATGTGTTGCTACCACCCCCTGATTTTCTTGCCCCTGACCACTCGATCTTTGACTGTGCACCAGTTACTGCGGATGAACTTGATGAGGTGCTGTCGCTTATGCGCCCCCTCGGCGCCCCCGGCCCCGATGGCATTCCCACCATAGCGTTGTGTCTTCCTACTGTCACTGTCAAGCAAGCACTCCTGCTGATATGCAACTCTTTATTGTCTGGCGAAAAGCAAGCTCCTCCCGAGTGGCTGATTTCAGTCGTTATCCCCGTTCCAAAGAACTCCTCTCACAATCTCGACCGTCACAGAGGCATATCACTGTCAGCTACCGCCGCAAAGGCTTTTAACAAAATTTTGCATCGTCAGTTGCATCCTGTCATTGACCCTTTCATGAGGTACAACCAGAACGGCAGCAGAAAAGACCGCTCAACCGCTTCACATCTTCTATGCCTCAGAATTCTGCTTGATGGGTGTCGACAACACCAACAAGACGCAGTCATTGTCTTTGTCGACTTCAGAAGGCGTTCGACAGTGTGCATCGACCAAAGATTCGTGACTTGCTGTCAATGTACAATGTTCCAGCCGTCCTCATTGATGCCGTCATGTTGCTCTGCTCTTCGACATCGTCCTTTGTCCGTTCCAGCTAT
The DNA here is from genome assembly GCA_900245855.1 of Calvadosia cruxmelitensis. Taxonomy (NCBI): domain Eukaryota; kingdom Metazoa; phylum Cnidaria; class Staurozoa; order Stauromedusae; family Kishinouyeidae; genus Calvadosia; species Calvadosia cruxmelitensis. Next base: position 5,114 of record OFHS01005947.1, on the reverse strand, counting down.
GGCGAGACCGAGCCCTTCTTTACGTCTTCCGGGGTGCTCCTGGGTGATACTTTGGGCCCCTTTCTCTTTTCACTATTCGTGGATTACGTGATGCAACATGCATGTCCTCACGGGAGAGGATTCACATTAAACCGCCGTCGCTCATCGAGGTATCCGGAAAAGAGACTATCCGATCTGGACTATGTCGATGACATTACAATCATTGCAGACGACGCCATCGCTGCACAAGAGATGCTCAGCGACCTGGAAAGGGTAGGTGATACTATTGGCCTCAAGATCAATGCCAGTCAAACAAAATTCTTAGCCACTTGCTCCGGACAGACGCAAATTTTCACATCGTCTGGTCCAGTTGAGTGCTCGGGTAGAGCTCGAAGAAGCACACGGCGGACTGCAATTGATAGTCATTCCGCTTTCATTCATACGCTTTGGCGCGAACGGCCAGCAACTGTCACGTGATTTGAGGCAATTTAAGACGAGCCAAATTTGACGAACCGTCGATCGCATTCCATTGCCTCGAATCACGTGACAGTTGCTGGCCGTTCACGAATCACGTCTGTTCCGTCATACTATCGAGCCTATTTTGCTGTACGGATCTGCGTCTTGGGTCATGTCGGAGACCATTGCTAGTCATTTAAATCAAGCTTATGACGCAATGCTCCGGCATGCCCTTGGGTATCACTGGCCCGACACCTTGTCGACTCAGCATCTTCGTGGATTGTCACCATCAGCCTCCGCTATTGTTCAAGAAAGGCACCTACGATTCATTGGTCACATCATTCGATGCAAAGAAACGACTCCACAGCCATTGCACGACGTGTTAACTTGGAAACCGTCGGCGTTGTACCATCGGGGACTTGGACAGTCGATCTCGTTTTCTGACGTTCGTTTTCTGATGTTCTCAGTGCGCATGACCGATAGGGGCAGACTGGAATGCATTTTAGGGCAGAAAGGAATTTGCCCATGGATGCTGGTTTGCCCACTACACGTGGTAGATAACAAAGGCAGTTGCTAATCATTGCATAATCGATGTGGTAAAGACCTGCCATCTGTCCCTGTCAGCATAATTCAGCAAAAAAAGAATGTGAAGCGCAGTTTCAACAAGATCTGGCTTGATCACTATGGCTTGATAAAGCACATTGGATGACCATAAGCCCATAAGCACAAACAAGCGTTGTTTTCCTTCCCATGCATGCTTCTTGGACTAACTTGCCCGTATGAAGGGCATAGGAAATAACGGCAAATTTCTTATACATATAGAATTGCTTGTGATTGTTCACTGCGTGTATCATGGTGATGTTCTGTACAGTTTCTATATTATGTTAAAATTAAATCAACTATTTTGAGAATATTACGTACTTAATTATAGGCAGGCTTACGCATGAAATCGAGCAAAGCTGAAACCTGAACTACGTCAAAATGCAAAGAATTTCCAGGGGTTTTGCCCCTCGACCCCACTGGGGGGCTTACAGCGCGCCCCAGCCCCCAGCTGCTAAGATCGTGGCTTCGCCACTCTATCTGCCCCATCAACAATTTTTGTCACGAGCCATCACGGGTGGAGAGAAGTCAAGAGGTGGAACCAAGGCACTTGTACTGTTTTGGTTAATTGGAAAGGTCCACAAGGGGAAGAAATGGTCTTGAATCTTTACATTAGATTCAACACGGTTGACAACATCCATGTGCAAAGGATATGATTTGAGAAAATATCAATGCTAGGATGCATAGAGTAGAGGCTCTTTTGCTGACAGAAGCAATGATTGTGTGGGTACTGCAGATGAATCTGGGGCACTTCTCTGCAGATTCCAGACATGAACTTAGGCAATGCACAAGCAATGATTGGACAGGCTTATCTGCATTATCTGTAAGCAATGATTTCAGTAGGAGAGTGACAGCCATGCTGGCCTGGCAGTGTGGAGTCTTGGTCACAGCCGAGGAAGGGGAGAACAACTTCCTTGAGTTTAGTACAGGCAACCCAGCTAGTAGTCACACATAAAGCATAAAGGGAACAATATCTGGTTGCAATGTGACAAGAAATCCGTCCTTGTTGTCAACTGATATGATTGTGCCAACTTCTCGATGTATTTTTCCATGCAAACAAACCTAGGCACCACATGCCTTGCTACTTTTGCAAAATCGAAAGTATCAATAAATTGGATTGAATTAGATATCTAGACATTATCTGCTGCTGGTCTGCAGCAATTGAAAACAGATTATGACCCAACACTGCAAGCAGTATTCTGCATTATCTGGAAGCAAAACTTCATTAGCAAGAGATTCTAATTTTTGTGCTGTAAAATGTATCTATTTATTGAACATCTATCAATCTTATACAGCGAATGTAGATAGCAATAATGAAGAAACTGTTTGCTGCATCAATCTCACTTGCGTAAAATGAACCAAATTTACATTGCTCTGTTCAATTTCACTATAGTATATGAAGTGCCTTCGTGTTATAAAGATAACAAAATCTTTTTTGTTTTATTTCAGCTATGAGAATGCCTTTTTGCTCAGTCATCTCAACCCTGCGATGGAATCAGTGTTCATTGGACTGACTGACATTCACACTGAAGGAAAGTTTGTCTGGTCAGACCAAAGCAGCATTGATTATACCAAGTGGTTTAGAGGGAGATCGCCTTATAGATATAGCCAGGATTGTATTGAGTTGAGACCATATCTCAATTATAAGGGCTCATGGGAAGACGTGACGTGTGATAGTATCAGAGGATACATCTGCCAAAAAGGTGAGTTCATTTGCCTTCTCCTTCGCTCCTTAATCTGATCTTGTGGGAAAAAAATGTTCATAGACAATTTCCATGGACGATTTCTAGATGCAAATTACCTGTCTTAGGCAAACCATTTGTGTCAATAGACCACTTTTTATTGAGGGCTTGGGTGGTCACATAAAACGGGTTTTACTGTGCAGCATTTTCAGTGGCGTAGCCAGCTCCCAGATGTTGGTCCTGCTCAACAATTTCCAGCAGGCTAATATGTCATCTCCGTTTGCGACTGTTGTGAGCGTGCTAATTGCAAAGTGCATTTCAAATAAATTAGTTTGCTAGCATAGCAAGAGAGAAAGTTAAGTAATTTTGCCGCTTCTTGTCAAGAAAACCCAGTTGTGAAGTTGTTGCTTGCCGTAGGCCGGTGGCTTGTGCATCTGTGTGATCTGTAGTCAAAACAATGCAGTCACAGGTCTTCGCATACAGTTTCCAGCAGTGCTGTTCACTCACTCCTGCTCCTCAGAATGAGCAGGACTAGACGTCCATTTTAGGACCGCATGGAATGAAGAAACAATAGAGCAAGGCCCTGTTCAACCAATCAAAGCACAGCAAAAGTTACGTCACTCCTGCTGACTGAAACGAGCAGGACTGCAGGAATTTAGTGACTTCAGTGAACTCGTAGGGCCTCCGAAAGGCAAAAATGACCTGATTTGAAGTCATCGAAGGCAAGATAGGATTAGGACTTTGATTAGGACAACCTTTAGGATTTTGAATATATCATTATCTCATTTATTGAAAATACCATTTCGACTGAATTTCATTTGGTCCTGCTCAGCAGGACAAGCAGGACCAGGTTGATCAGGTTGTCAATGTTCAAGGGACATGGTCACACCGCTTCCTGAAACATAGAGGTGTCCCTCAAGGGTCCATNTATTTACCATCATATGATAAGGGACACAAAGAAAAATCTTTCCGAGCAGCATTCGTTTTGCCCAGAAGGTTCAGAATCCTGGTGTAAATTCAAAGTTGACGAGAAAAATGAAACAAAAACTTATCCAGAAAAAAATAGAATGCCATTTGTGTTCAAAGAAGCATTGTTACCCATCTTCACAAGATTATCAGAAGAATCCTTACTCAAAAGATGTCTGTTAGGAGTTACTCAAAACCAAAATGAGGCGCTGCATGGCATTCTTTGGAAATTGTGTCCAAAATCTGTTTTTTTGCGGTAAACCACGCCTAGAAATAGCTGCCAGTCAAACAGTTTGTCGTTTCAACCTGGGTGAATGTGTCATTGCTGAAACACTCAAAGCAGCTAAAGTCAATTGTATTGGTCACAACACCACACATGGTCTTCAAAAGCAAGATAAAAAGAGATTATTAGCAGCCAGTAAAAAAGTTCAAAAAATGTACAAAGATCGCCGATGTCAGCTACGTAAGATCAAGATGAAGATAAAGGATGCTTCCAATGTCACAGATTATGTATCTGGTGGATTTGGACTAACAGCTGAGGCTGAATATACAGAACAGCCAAGTACTAAAAGTAAAAATCATAAAAAGTCTTCTGGAAAAGTTGCAGCACCTGCAAAAAGGAAGAGAAAGATCTCAAAGTCAGCGTCAAGGACAGAAGACAATGAAAGAACCACGCCTGAGCCAGAAATATTATTTATTGAGCCTCTTGAAGTTATTAGATACTATAAAGATATATAGGGTAGAAATACGGACGGATGCTGGACGCCTGATGCGGGCGACAGTCACGCTTTAGTGTGCTCTCAAACATCAACACTCAAAGGCAACTCTGCTTTTTTATCTGTTTATATTTAGTCTAAGTATTTTACTTGACCTAGTCGGCACCGTTATATTTTACTTATTTTCTATTCTGTACAAACATACTGTACACTAGTTTCTGGTGGAAACTTTCCTGGAGCAAAGTTGTTATCATCTTACTTTCCATGAAAGAATGTTATCTTACTCCCGTGAGGAACTACTTGGCATCCGTTCTACGTCATGGACTTGCAGTGCTGTAATAAATCATGTGCAGTTTGTAGCTGACAACATTCACAGAAGCTCAGGTAAGAGAAAGCGCGGGAAAAGAGGTGGAAAAAAGCTTAAATTACGCCACAAGCTAAAATCACTATGCGGAACATCCTTAATTAGCAAGCACACTCTGCTGGATATTTTGGCCCTGAGGGAAGCAAACCGCATTATAGTAGGATATTGGAACATCAACAGCGTATTCCACAAAACGTGTTCATTTCTCCCGCTTCTTGACAATAGTCTTCTGGATGTGCTTTGTATAGCTGAGTCGAAGCTTGGAAAAAACGACGCCATCCTTTCCCTTAACAACATCGGTGACACATACAAAACATATCGCAGAGATAGGAACCGTCACGGTGGAGGCCT
>OFHS01005946.1:0-10894 GCA_900245855.1 Calvadosia cruxmelitensis | reverse complement strand
GAAATGCTGTCGGGATCAATGCTAAAAAGTTATGAAACAGGGTAAAAACGTTGCATGCAAAAAGAAGTTCACTACGAAGCACGTTTAGAACTCTCAAATTGAGGTTGAAATTTGCCCTTTTGAGCCGTTTATCTCGATAGTGAGCCTTCTTGCGCGACCTCCGTTTTGACTGCAAATCAGATTGAGTTCGTAAAACTGCAATTATGACGTCATTTCTAGGCGAAATCTAATTACTTAACTCTTGTCAGAAAGGGAAATAAATTTAGAGAAATAAATTTTCTTTCTTATGCATCTAATCATAGCGTGGAAAATGTATGGAAACATAACAAACCACGCCTTCAAACTCGCACCTTTGGTAACTAGGCAAATTTCTGAATAGGAGTGAAAATTGTCACCGTTAGAGAGAGCTATCAGATGTGACAAGGATTTCACGGGGTCTGTACATCATTTAGCTATACATATTGATATCAAAACCAGTTCAGTTCATAAAGAAGTTTCAGTAGAATCGAATTAAATGCACGGCAGACTAGCAATTTTTAAGCTAAAATCTGTCCCTCTGAAATGATTTTTGTATGGTCGCCACATTTGCAATATGGACATAAAGTTTAGACCTCTGTGTAGGTGAATGACTCGGGATCCCAGTAAGAATGTGTTTTGTTTGTTATCCTCCAACTTCTGTGTGCTAATAGAGACTTACATAGCCCTAATTCAAAATCGCCCTTCGCGGCATCCAACTAAGGAGTCGTGGTAATCCATTTCATGTGTGTGATCGCTTATCAAATTTCATGAGTGTTCTCGGGAGTCGTTTAGAATGAAGTAACTTGCTTTTGCTATCTCGATACCAACTTGAACTGGACACCCTCGATAGAAATTGGCTAGCTGACGGTCCCACAATGCATAAAGACTATTTGCTATATGATGGTCTTGAACATTTGTACAGCAATCATGGCTGGCACGCCCTATGAGGCTCGCGAAGCTAAAAGGCATGAATGGTGACAATTTCAAGCAATTTCAATTCAAAAGTACAAATAAGCTCAGCAGTCTAGGTGAGAGCCAGTAGATAAGTCTGTTCCGCAATTTTTCTCTGTTCATTGTGTGATGTCATTCCAGTCAGCTCTTTGCCTTGTGGCTGTGACGTGAAATCGCAGAGGAGGGAGAATCATACGTCAGATCGTCATCGACATCCTATCAGTGCAGAAATGCCCAGGATAAGCAATCCATTGTTGCTGTAATGCTGGCTGCCTGCTCAAGTTCCATTTCGCTTATCACTTGCCAGTGAGTGTGATCTTTAGCCACACGACTTGAGGATGACAATACACCTTCAGAAATTGAGCATTTGATCTATCAACTATGGTTTGATTATGGCTGGACAATGTAAGTGCTTCCCGTCCAAAGGCATGTCGAATCAATCAGAAGAATCGTGTTTACTTTGTGGTCGCAAATAGGTGTTTGATACAGTTATGGGACTATTGTCAACATGAATGCTTGTGCAGCTAAGATCAAAGGATGAGCGATACAGGACAAGCTCATAACGTCCACTTTGAATTTGAAGACGCAAATTATCAAATTCGTTAGTTGTTTTGAGGTTCTTTTGTGTCAAAATTGGTTCTGTCATGCATGTGCAAAAGACAGTGAGAAGTTTTACAATTTTACACTCCAGAAAAAATAATCATTTTGCGTACTGTACTAGCAATGTACCGAGCTGACTCAAACATGTTCCGACATCTTTTAATTCCCTTTCTCGTGGGTCGCAATGTTTCGGAAGAATTAAAAAAAAAACAGGGTATGAAATGGTCTTAAATCAGTTGTCCCGCGCTGTTCAAAAAGCAATCACTTTAGCCGTAATACTTATTTGAAAGTCAATGTTCGGAGGTCGATATCTCTGCTTTTCATTATCTGAATGTTGGATATAAGATCACGCATCTGCTTAGCTACACTCTTCGATAAGCACCCGTAGAATCTGGCTCAGCCTCAATGTTCTTATTTTGTGACTTTTTTACGGCTAAAAATATTTTCGCTCGTTTCTTATTTTTCGTAATGATTTTACAGCATTAAACTCAGATTCTCCAAGTTATGTGGCTGTTTCAATGTGCTTCAAAATGAAGTTACCACAATGGTCCGAGAGTTTCAAATTTTATGCTGAGTTGTCTGAAGGCGCCTAGTGAAATCTGACTCCTTCCGCTGCTGAGAATTATTGACCAGGCGGTGCTTTCACATCTGATAGCCATCACCGCGTGTATGGTTCAAGTCGCTATGAGGTAGAACACAAAACGATTATTCGAGAGTTCTAAATGTGCTTCGAATTGAATTTCTTTTTGCATGCAACATTTTTACCCGGTTTCACAACTTTTTAGCGTTGATCCCGATAACATTTTGAAAGTCGACTTATTTAACCACCCAGGTAGTCTTTATGGAATGCCAGTTTTGCTACATTCCTGGACTATTCTCTGATTTTTGAAGGAAATTCTGGCAGATCATGGTTGGGAATTCATTCCTATGGTGATCCATTTGTTTGATGAAGACATCGTTGCTGCTAGTGATGCCGCAAGATTCCTGCAAGCAATTGTCAAGGTCTCTCTTACTTTTAATTCTGTCATTTATAATTGGCATATATGCATGTCCTTTTATTGTGTTCAAACAATGTAATCAAATGCCAAACACTTGTGTCTCTAAAGTCCTTTGCATGCTTTAGCCAATATCGCTTTGTTTTATTGAACAAGCTGCCGAAGACAGCCAAATTAAAGTAGTTCTGGTGTGTTGTTATATCAAAGACGTGCTTACTATAGAAATCGAGCATTTGTTGCCTAATATCACATATTATTTTAGCAGTGTCCGATATGTCAACGTTGTTGTTATCTTCTTTGGCAATTGACATTTTTGGGTAGGTTGTGTTGCTTGTACTAATTAATTTGTTATCTGAAATGCTGATACCACAAACAAGACTGTTGGATATTTTAAAATTGAGCTACAAACAAGATTGAACACATACTGTGAATGTGAAGAGACAATCAACTGTTTGAGAGATGATGGCAAACCGTAAAGCGTAGCTTGGACTGTATTCTGATCTATATTTAATTCACTGTAATAAATGTAAATACAAAGTGTAAATAAATACATAAGCATAAAAAACGCAAAATATATCCAATAATGAAGTGCTAAATATGTCTTACATCATTAGCTTTACCACGATTTTTCAGCATTCCAAATGTGTCTTTCTTGGCTTACAGCCATGAGATCAGATCTAGTCCTTTCATGCGTAAGGTTATAGTTGCTATGTTGCCACATTAAAAACAGTAAATCTAATTACTGGTCTTACATTCAATACATTTATGGCATCAATTAATTAACTATAAACATATTATGGATACACATTCTGAATTATTGCGACAAATAGCATTTAGGCTTCATACATGGTGACATTCATTAGGACAAATAAAACAAATATAATTATTATATAATCACTACAATGGGCTGACGACCCGTCGACATTGTAAGTCGTGCTTTGCTTGTCTAGATCTGACACATCAACTGTCTGTCATTTCTTTATAGGGATTTCTCCCATCGTTTTTCTGGCCTCGTTTTAATGATTTAATGTTTCCTTTAGACAGGCTCTCCCAAAGAAGTCGCTTTGGGTCTCTTGTGTGGAATGACCGTAGATATCCCAATCACAGCATTTGTGTTTCTTCTGCAAGGAGCTAAATGTTGTAAGTGTTACCTTACAGTGCCTTCCCTGTTGAATCCTCAATCACATTGCTCTTGATTTATATTTCTTTTCATTACTTTTGAACTTCAGTGCTACATAGCGGCAAGGAAGATGGGAGGTGTTCGTTTTATGATGTGATACAAAAGGCATTAAACTTAACTGACAACTTCTCATCTCAGTTGAATAGAAAAAATGAATTATCATCTCTCAGTCTCATGTATTTTATACAAGAAGAAACCTTGGATGTGCTTCCTTTCCCTGATGACATCGCTGATGATCCTGCTGCAGTGTCACAGATGCACCTGTGGCGGGCGGTCCGTCTGCTTCTTGACTCCATCCAGATGTACGAATGTCATCATTTGCAAACAAACCAATTTCACAGGCAGAGGTTAGTTGTGGCTTTTAGAGCAGGCTGATGGGAATGTAAGATGAAAACACATCACGCACATGAATCATTTGCATTGTCTAAATTAGAAGAATTGTGTCCTTTGTTTTGCTTTTTTAGCCTACTNTCGTTTATGCGCTGCACCTGGCTGTTATGCAGATTTTGATGATCCTGTGCATTCAATTGGCAAACTCAAACTCATGGAGGAGATTGTGGTACGCTTGATTTATTTGCCTGTATGTTTGTCGCACGTCATGATGTTGTAGTATGATAATACTATGCATGCAGAGTAGTAAATCCAACTAATAATGGTCTTAGAGGCACAAAATCAAGTTTTAATACTATTTTGTTGATCAGAGAAAGGATGGTGGCGCTGAACTGATCGATTTCTATAAATGCACTGTTACTTGCTGTCAGACAGCAGAAAAAATTACAAGTGAAACAATTTCATGCTGCATTTTTCAAACCTGCCCATGCTTGTCATGTCGTTCGTGTCCCTAGTTGCCTGCTTGATAAAAGCTCATCTCCTAAAAGAGGTGTTATCACATAGTAACTGAACTCAATAGCTTGGAACATTGATTCTGCACCAAACATTAGAATCTTTTACCTGCATTTGCCATACGAAGTTACTAATGTACGCAATAGGGACATTGACTCATTGAATGCTAACAGAAATTGTGGATTTAAATTTTTCTTGAGCTGAAATCAGCAAAGCAATTAAGCATCATAATCATTTACTTTCAGATAAAAATATATCGAAAGAGATGCACCAGCAAGTAATTATGTTAAAAATGTGTCCTAGTGATCCAGATTTACAGTAAAAAGCAGGTTTAAAAATACGTTTAACGGAGCAAATCTTCCTAAGATACTAGATAGTCTCTTGAAGAATAATCAGAGTGATTGTCAGTTCTTTATTTCTCTTCTCTGCTTTCTGGGTGGTGGGTTTGACAGAAGCACAGCCAAGGCTGAATTATGCCTGCCCTTTGCCTCAGAGCATCCTTTTTGTACTTGAGCGATTTCAATGCGGGTCACACTCCTTCTATATAACTTGGCGCTGGAGATTGCGTCGGGTGGCAGCATCCGAGTGTGAAATGTGCTAAGACGGGATGACTTTCATCAATATGTTTCACTTTTGTTGTAGTCAAGGACATAGCTTCCTTCCCGTATAATAAAATTGGCTCGACAGCTGAGCTAAATAACCTGATTTCTTGTTATCAAATGACCCTGGCCTTGTACCTAGTATTTTACAGTTTTTTTTAACTGCTTTATTGTATTTTATTCTGAATCTGTTTTGCCATGTTTTAATGTTGTATCATGATGTCTTAGTGTTTGTGCTGTTGTTGTTTTTATAGAGTNTCAGTTGATTTCAAAGAAATGTTTGACAGCATTTGTCGAGGAGTACATTGTTGATGGTGAGAATTGCCGAGCATTTTATTTAAGTATGAACAGCAAAAGCACTTAACCATATTAAATAACAAGATTCCTTGTATTGTATGTGTTTATGAACGATAAACAGATGTACTTGTGAATGAATTTTGAATAAATGGTGATGATGGGGTGCTGTTTGTTCTTTGACAGAAGATGATTGTGACAATTGTGGAATTGCCTGCATCTGCTATTTTGTACTCTGCAAGAGCATCTTCAGTGACTGCTTAGCAATGGTCGTGAGGTGGGTGGCGTGAAGGGATGGATCGAATTTCTCTCTCGTCTTTTCTGTAGTTTTCGATATACTGACATTATTCATCGTTAGCATGTCAAGTTGAAAGGGGGCTTAACTAAGTGCCTGCTGGGGTCTGGCACTTTTAGAGTTCTCGGAGATACTGTTTTATGGGCTAAACACGGAGAACTGTGATTTTAAGGTACCAAGTTAACATCCGCTCCAATGCGAAGCAACGACGCTGGACGCGGCTACGTCAGCAGAGCAGATTAGGTAGTATTTGATGTTAGTAATCTTAAATTTCTTTTGTGTCATGTATCATGTATCTCCTCCCTTAAAAAAGCTTTCATTGGCATACCGATTTTCAGAGTAAATGATGATGATGATTGATGAGCAACAAAAACTATGGCTGATGCCTGTGTTGGGTAAGGGACCAATCACGGAAAGGAGTCAGAAGACCAGGCCCACATATAGAAAGGCTAAGGCAGCTGATGGAGGAAGGAGCCACAAAATCATTCATTATCTATACCGATTGTGGGATAAGCCCGTTGGACATGTCTTTGTTTTCTCCAGAACTGCCACAACCCTCTAAATATGATAAGAAGACGGATATAATTATAGTTGATTGAAGATGCATGAGCTTATTGGCACGAATCAGCTCACCCAAGGAAGACTGACTCCATCGTTTCTGCATGAAAGTGAACCCTCCATGCTTACCCTGCTCTCATTGCACGTGGCTTTCAATGGTCCATTGCTTGATTTTGTTGTTTGTCTGTTGTCTGCTTGGTAATGTCGCGGTGTTATTTGTCTTTTTATTTCTGTCCATTGCAGCCACGAGTATCGCCTTCTCGTTGTCATGAAGCCACTGTTGGTATTGCTGCGGTGTCGAGCGTAGGTGGAGTGACTTACTCCTTGTTGTGTGCATGTTATGATAGTACATCAACTTGCTGAGTCGCTTCAGTCGAAGAGAGAGAGAGAGAGAGAATGGCGAGTGAGAATTGATTCATGTTAAACCGCATTCTAGCATTTGTTGATGTCATTCTTATTTAGGAAATCCTTGGCTCATGCGAGCAAGACTGTGGTGAGTAAGCCTGCACTGTTGTGTTGTTGTTGTTGTTGCTTTATTATATATCTGTTCGTCAAGCACGAATAATGATGATTCAAGTACCAGAACAGTCTTTCAGCATAATACCATTTTCAAAAGCAAGATCGCGGAACCGTATATACTATCAGTTTGTAGTTGCCGAAGAAGACTGATGTCATCTGTTTTTCTGTCTATTTTAATAACTAGTTGCTGTGTAAATGGTGTTTTGGAATGCTTCCATCGAATTCGTTGCGTTCATCATCTGGTCTGTTGGCCTCGTTGCCTCTCTTGGTTGAGGTAAGCCTGCAGAGCCTCATATGCATGCAGTGTTCGCTTCCAACCTGCATGGACGCAATTGTCTTCAGTGTCTTCATGCCGTACCTTCTGTTCTTCAGGGCCTGCTGAATATTTCACGATTCTGCTCTGTCGACACTGTGGTAAGTCTTCGCAGTGCATTGTAATACTATAATTATGTTTACTTGATTGGCTTATGATTGACTGATAACTTGGTAAACCATTTCTCGTTCTGGAATAACCCATAAGATTATCATTGAAGCTATTATTCTGTCAAGCTTACGGCATGTATTGTTGTTGTTGTTGTTTTTATCAGAGGAACGATGCAGCTTGCTCACTCCTTCTTCTGCTGTCTAAATTTATGCCGAGATGCAGATTCAACTTCTTGAAGTATGTTGTGATTGGTCTGTCTTGTTGCACGTGACTTATGAAGACGACGTCACAGCAATTTATTTCGTGCGATTCCTATCGATCGATCGCATGTACATTTTGCAGCACCTTCGCTAGAAGTACAGCTGATGCAGCCAAATTTGCCTTCGTTGTCGATCAACTTCGCAGAGCATTGCATGAGTCGTACGAGGTAAGGATATTCTCCTTATTCAATGCTATTCTGCTTTGTCTGTAGATTGTGACCTAATCAAACCTCTTTGCCCCTTGACGAGCACTAAACATTGTTTGTGTCTTCGTTGTCTTCGAATAGGCCTGCAGATAGACAATGTCGCCCCGTTACCAATTCGATTTATTTTCCATTTTTCAACCAATGGCTGCGCTTCTTGTGCTCTGATGGTCCTTGACGATAAGCTAAATTTTAAACTTCTTACCTTTCTTTATCCATGGGATAACTTGGTGTTGTCTGCACGGGTAGTGATGTCTTGCCTCTAAAGTAAAGCATCTTGATTCTAGTAAACATAGATTGGCAGCGCGGAGAATGGTAAAGAGAAGCGAGTTCGGTCTTAGCTTGCTTGTCTCGGGCGCTTCTCCCGTAACAGAAGAAGCCATCATTCAAAGACGGGAATGGCCCATGATCCATGTCAATTGCAGATCCACCAGCCATTTACGGCGCTGGAGGTTTAGTGTTTCTGCGTATACGGTGTATCAGCCCATGCTTGATTGATTGTCACTTCTCAGCTTCGTCTCTCTCTTTACACGGAAATAGACTGGTGACCAATTACCAGACGAAGAACTGTCCGCGGCGCTGATGGTCATCTGCAACTCCCTTGTGTACCATGACGTCACCATGCGCTGCTTAGCACAACTAGCACGGTAACCTGCGAGTCGATGATTGATTGATTGATTGATTGATTGATTGATTGATTGATTGATTGATTGATATTCTACTTTCAACTGTTTTGGCTCGCAGGATCCAAGCATCGCTCAGCTACGTTCAGTATTCATTGCTGCGTGATATTCACTGCTCGCAAACGGTACATCGGTTGACATTGCTGTTGTGTGATGAATTGTGTGATTATTTTCGTCTACGCTTGATACTTAACTTCCGTCTCGATGCCTTGGGCGTTTATCTCCAGCAGGACATTACGTTGATACGTGGTTCTTTTCTGGATCCACTCAGCGTTGCATTGGAGCGTGANACCTTGACCTTTATCACTCGTATTCCAATGGCAAGTGCCCTCATTGCATTTCATTGTTCTTGGCATTTGTGAATGACTAGATTGCGTGCAGGTAGATTGGCCTTTGCTGGATCCGCTCTTGTCAACGCGCTGCCTCGTTTTAAATGACCGTCAAATGGTTGTTTTGTAAGCAGGTAATTCGGATGGGCCGGCGAGCGTGGCCGTCGTTCATGAGCACGACTTCAACCAGGTATTGCTCGGCATGAATGCAAGGAGACCCCGAGCGGGCATCGATACTCTGGCGATCTGTTTGAATGTTTGTTGAACTTGTCCGTCATATTTATTGAAGGGCAACCAACAGGCGATTGTAGCTCTCTACTTGATCAAGAGCATCGTATCAAGGGTCAGTGACATTATTACTTCTAAGGTTAGTAGAAGCAAACTCACAGGACTGCTGAACACCAGTGGCAGACCGAAGACTGGATGTGAGACTGCAAATGCTGTGTCCTCGTCACCGGTACAATCTAACGTCGCCTTTTAATTTTCCCTTCCTAGACTGTACTGCCGTGACTCCCACTGTTGCTCTTCCTAACCGAAATTGTGGCGTTGTGTGTGAGCAGTGGTCTTCATTTATCCCTGCGTCCTGATGGCCACCATATAGTCCTCAAGACAGTGAGACACAACAGTAGAGCGTGCTGCCTCCTACAGTTTCCTCTATACATACGCAGGTCACAGGGATGGAACTGGCGTGCATAGACATCGTCCGAAGTACTTTCAATAATACTGGGTTGACTCGTTTCAGCTAAGCCTAAGATAGAAATAACAGAAAGATATAAGATGTGTCTAAATGAATGAATTCAGCTGCTTTGGAGAGTATTGAAATGCAAATTAACGTCTTGGTATGTTTGGCTTATTTAAGCGCATAGAGTGACTTATATCAAGTGACAGCAGCTACAATCTATTATTCAAGACCATCCAAAAGATGAACCAAAGGATAGAAGGAAAGCCCAAGAAAGGGTTATTGTAAGGGGCAGTTAAGAGCGAAGCCCCTGCAGGTATAAACCAATGCAATACAGCTGCAAGTTGTCGCGGATGATATGAAGCTCTACATCGTCTATCTGTATATGTGTGTCTTTATTTGAAATCAATTTAAAAGAATCACATATAGAAGGCACGTTTGTGCACTTACTTTATATGGACAGGCTAAAACTATGTATTAAACTCTTTAACCGTACTTATCCCTCCCAGTATAATAAGTAATTTGGCCTTGGTGCTTAGTTGGTGGAAGGACCATACCATTGGTTGCTGTGCATGACTGCTGATGCTGCGGATATTGCTGCTGCTAATGTTGCTGATGCCGATTCTGCTGCTGCTTGCGAACCTATCACACTCTCTCAACCAAGCATCAGTCACACTGATAAACAGTGAAAGGAGTAACAAACCTATTAATTTATTATGATATAGTCAAGAGGTTACTAAGAGNGGAGGGCGGGTGAAAATTGATAAGCAAGACGAGTGGCTAATGGTATCGCGAGCGAATAGCAGTGACTTGCCTGGAGTCAGGCCGAAGCTGGAATGGGAATCCCATGCGGAACTTGCTCTAGATATGTGTGCATATATTCTGACCTATGATCTCCACTTACCAATGATCCCTGAGACTTGGGCCCATGCTCCATTTCTCAGATACTGCCGCACAAATGGTGTGAGTTTAACTTCGCTTAGATTTCATATAACCACATTAAAATTTTCATAATTTCGCCTAGGTACTGTTTGAATAAGGACACTCGACCAGGCTCGGAGAATTCACAACATGTGATGGAAGTGAGTTCCATCATGTGCGAACTATTGAAAGTTAAAATTGCGTCGGACGTTAGTTTGTGCCATTTTAACGTTAAACGTAGGTCATGACTTCTTATAGATCTAGGGACAGAAATAAAATCAGATGGAACCTTCGATTGAAGGTATATATATGAAAAATGCATGGATCGACGAAATGATGCTGCAGCGTCGGGAAAATGTTAAGTCAAGGCTGATATGCCAAGGTCACGGACATAGGTCGAGATATTTGGAAGCTGGCAATCGTTTAATGTACATGGCATAGAAGGGTTGCCCCTTCCAGCGTACAAAGCAGAGCATCTGTGGGCGGCAACGTTTAACTGTCACTTGTCGACCCATTCCAGAAAGCAATGCAAGACTTGTTGAA
>OFHS01005945.1:0-10896 GCA_900245855.1 Calvadosia cruxmelitensis | reverse complement strand
TTGTATTACAGAGTCTGACCCTAACAACTCAGGTCTCCTGAAGGCCTGGTGTGGGATAAAACACATGGATTGACACGTGTCCCAGTGTGCTGTCGAGTGCCTCCAATCAGCAACAAAGCTCCCTGTTGAGCAACTAAACCTGCGCAGGGGCAATATTCTCTGAAGATCACCATTTGTAAGGATACGATATTTGTAAAGTAACTTATAACGGAGGTCAACCTTAAAAGTAACGATTACAAATTACAGCCAGTATTTGTAACGAATTACCGCTACAGTTACTTTGATGTAAAAGTAACGATTACAGTTACAAATTACTCAAAAAAGTAACGATTACATGTAATTAGTTACTTGTAACGAATTACGTTACAGCTCTGTTCACAACATATATCTCTGGCACCAACGGCAACATGTAATCCTTGAAACTCTGCCATCTATAGCTTGGCTTTCACTCACACAGTTTTGCAGACATACAGAGCTTAAACAGATTCTTAAATTTTACCTGCTGTTCATATCTTTCATTGATACTCTCTGCACAAAATTGTTAAACAAACATCACAGTTTATAAACATCTTGCAGCTCACCTCATTAAAACTGCCAGAAACTTCGATAGAGTTATGCCATCAAGTGGAGAACTTTTGAAAATTGCTGCCAATATCAACGTGAATATCCCTAAAGTTTAGTCAATAAAATCAATCAATTAATCATTCTAACCATCTGAAAAACTTATCAACTACAGTCACACCTGTATTAGCGGCCACCTCTATAGAGCAGCCACGTATAAAAGCTACTCTTCATAATCCAAAATGACACTTTCTATAGACATCAACCTAGACAGAAAGGCCACCTTTCTATAAAAGTCATTTTCCTCAGTTTCCAAAGTGACCGTTATAGACAGGTTTCAATGTACACCTTATATTGACCGTACTCTTTAAAACAACTTGAAAAATGTGTTCTTAAATTTCTTTATTTTTACGTAATTATAGCTAGCTAACACAACATAACTATTTAGCCAATTCATAGCGTGAAATAGCTGGTCGTCAAGGCAAGTTGGCTGTGCTTCGAACTTAGTAAAACGTGTTATCACACAAGTCCAGCAGGTATTGAAGTGCAACAAAATCAGATCATTGATCTCTGAGTGTTGGTATTTCTAATCAGTAACAAAATAATCTGCATCACCTTTAAAGTTGAGCACTCATACATCACTATGAGAAAAAAGTAGAGTCGAACCTGTACTAGTGGCCACCTTTATAGAGCAGCCACCTGGCATAAAGGCCACTCTTCATAACCCCCAAAATGACACTTTCTTTAGAAACCAACCCGGACTGAAAGACCACCTGTCTGTAAAGATCATTTTCTTCAGGCCCCAAATGTGACCATTATGGACAAGTTTCACTGTACTGACAATGTGCTGAAAACTCAGTACTTTTTCAGTACATTTTCAGTACATTTTCAGTACATTTTCAGTACTTTTTAAGCACTTTTTCAGTACATTTTTAGTACCTTTTAAGCACTTTTCCAGGACATTTTCAGTACTTTTTAAGCACTTTTTCAGTACATTTTCAGTACTTTTTAAGCACTTTTTCAGTACTTTTTAAGCATTTTTTCAGTACATTTTCAGTACATTTTCAGTACTTTTTAAGCACTTNTCAGCACTTTTTCAGTACATTTTCAGTACATTTCAGTACATTTTCAGTACACTTTCAGTACATTTTCAGCACTTTTTCAGTACATTTTCAGCACTTTTTCAGTACATTTTCAGTACATTTTCAGCACGTTTTCAGTAAATATTCTCATAATGCATCTAGTCCACCAGCTCAATTGATCTCGTACTGACCTGATGTTGATGACAAGATGTTTGTGACAGCCGCTGATGTGAAAGATAATGACTCTTGGTAGAAAAGATTGGCAGCAAGCCACTGAAAAATGTAGCAATAGACATCAGGTAATAAGATGAAAGAAACTTAAATAAGCAAACCACAATGCTTATATAATGCCACACTTTAGTCCGATGCACTAAACACAGCAAGGAAGACGACGAAACTCTTTTACTCCGCAATAAGACACCACTCTCTCGCACACATGCTCTACAACTGATTTTACATTACGTGACAGACATTAAAATCAGGGCGAACCCTAACCACAAGCATTGGGCAACAATCTAAACTGCTGCAAGGTTAACAACAAAGAGAGATTATGGACAGTTGCTAAGTACGGTAGTTCAAATGGAACAGTTGCACACGAACGAAACAACAAATATCATGAAATATATGCACTACACTTACATTATTATTGTTCGGCATATCAGATTCGCTGGTTTGGTGGCAAAGATGCATAATTATTTCTACATTCTTTGCATCGACGTCAATATAACTATATGCTAAATTACATTGAAACTAATATAGGAAACTTCAAGTCATTGTTGGAAACTGCTTAGTAATAGAGCAATTCTGGTATCGGAACATATCAGAAATTGGCTTTATATCGGACCCAAAACACTCAGAGCATATCAAAATAGGATTGGTAAATTTTGACACAGAACACCACAAGATAAAATACAAAAACTACATTGGCAGTACCTCAGAAGTCTGAAAAACGTACCGGAAATGAGAACAGAAAGGCCAGCTTCGCAGTCTCAGACAAAGACATTTTCGTTGTCCCAACCGGATCTTGCGTTGGAGAAGTGCTGGGAGAATCCGCTGATTAAAAAACAATGTCAGAGAAGAAACAACACTCCAGAAAGACTTGATTTTGTGGCAATAACGGATCAAGTAAGAAACTCAAATACAAATACCTGTCAATTGCCTGATTTCTTTGACTTTACGAAACCTGACATGCTTTGAAGCTTCTATGACAACAGAGAGCATCGAATTTCAATAAATTGACTTGGCAGAATAAGTAAGGTGCTATTATCAATGAAAAATTAAATTGTCAAGATATCCTACGTCATTTCCCTGAGGTTGAATAACAACAAGGTATAATTACGGTTTTTATCGACCTGGTTGCAGGTCAACCTGAACAGATACATTACATTCATAAATATAGGTAACGTAATAGGATGTCAAAATAAGCAGAATGCCAGCAGTACTTCCGTAAAATATAAGGATTGCCTAACTCTACTCACAAATGTTAATTTCTCCCTTTCGCACACGGTATCTTGGCTTGTGTACATCCTGGTCAGATTGACCCTCAGGGTATCCTACTGCATCAAGGCAGTTAAAGCTATGGAATGGGTCAGTCTATTGGTATCTCATAGTGTTTATCACATCCACATCATTGAGTGCCAAATTGTAATAAAGGGTTTCTCCAAACAAACCACTTTCTTTTAGACACCCGATCTGGTTTCCAAAAAGGATTCTCATACGAGGAATGTTGGGCGAGTGGTTTTTTTAGGATTAACCAACCCTCTCCAAGTAGTAATCTCTTCATTAATCTAGTTTGCACAAGTTTAAGTGGGGTGCATGAAGTCATGACATTTCTGGCATTCTCATGGTTTTGGATAGCTAGATAGAGATGTGTGCCTTGCCTTCATCTTCTAGATCTTCGCTCGTAAGAACAGACGCTGCGTCATCATCATCTGTCATTTGTTCATAAACTGAATCACTCTGCAAAATAGAAACAGAGGGTAGAGAAAATCTTATGAATTCAGGTTTCAAAATTTACAACAAAGAATTGAATCTACTTTGCCCTGGAAATATTAAAATTACATGTCCAATGCCTTGATAAATACATTTACACATAGATTACAGGAGAATTTATGGAGAAATTAGAGTTTTTTATAAACAAAATCAGTTGGCAGGTAAGCTTAACGAACTACAGTAATACAAAATAATTTTTTATTTGTGAAAGATGATGATGCAGGTTTTCGTATTCCATAATTATATTTCATAGACATTAGACAAGTTGCTGATCCTACGACAAGATGCGATGGCAGAATTTCAAGAAGTACATATGGTTGTTGGTACCAGAGCTCTATGTCGTCAAACACAGCGTATAATATGAGACAGACCGAGTTGTTGACACGACAAAGTGTACAGACGGCAAAGAGGATGATTACAAGATGACACGGCTACATATTTTACAATCACGTGACTGCACAATGATGACATCAAGTTTAGACGGAATACTCGTCAGCCACCACGCATTTAAAATAATGTTCTCATTATTTGTCATTCATCAACCCACACGAAAATCGAATAATCTGTTACTTATTCTCGGTCCCCAAAATGTAGGATTAACTGATCTTTACTGTAACAGACTTTGTGTAATACCCTCATTCTCCAGGAAGTTAAGGAGAATCTAAACCTGCATCTCTGCTTGCATAACAAAACAAGAATGAAATCCACCAGATTTTTATGTCAAATGAATAAAAAGATTGGTTGGGGTGGAAACTCATCCCCATCAGATACACTTAGCTTTAAAAGTCAACAGGAAAAAATGTGTGAAAAAGATCAAATTTACAAAAACATTGCTTTAATGCTAGAATCAGTTGAAGTTAATTTAAAAGCAATAGAACAAGATGTAAAAGTATCTGTTTAAGATATAAAAATATAGAAATATTGCACGTATTCTGACATCAAAATATCCACAAAGTCAGCTTTTTCCGTACGTCATCTACAAGCAAAGCTAGGCCTATACAGTAAAACCTGTCTATAATGGTCACCTTTTGGACTTGAGGAATTGACCTTTACAGACAGATGGTCTTTCTGTCCAAGTTGATTTCTATAGAAAATGCCATTTTAGGGCTATGAAGAGTGGATTTTACAAACAGGTGACTGCTCTATACAGGTGGCCACTAATACAGGTTTGACTGTAACAAATAACTACCTTACCATTGCTCGACATGGCACAGGTGGAGTCACAGAACGGATGACATCGCTTTCAGTCATGCCATTCGAAAGAGGAACAGGTAACTCGTGGACTGAATTAATTTCTGTTGTCTGCAAGAGAAAAGAGAGGACATTGCGCTACATTGAAGTATAACTATCGCAATAAAAATTGAGTACAGTCAAAATCAGTCAATCCAATGTTTTTGGAAAGAGAATAAACTAACGATTAGTACGACATTTGGTACATAATTAACTACCTCTGTTGTGTGTAGCCTCTGTTTCATGTCGATATAACTAACTGCGCCATTAGTTTACTCCAGAGGGGTAGAGACAATGTTGCTGGTGTGACCATTCGATTATTGAACACATTTCCTAAAGTTTAAACAAGCAACCGAGATGTTCTTGTCTGAGTTGCAATACAGCAGAAAATTACATGGCACAGTGGATGGGATATATACGATGATTATACGATCATTGTATTGCTTGATGTAAGATACAACAATAAAAAAGAACAATAGACAAGGATAAAGTATGCTTATATCATGGTGCTTCACAGTCGTTGTCTTTCTTATGAAAATCAAAATGTCTAGTTTACTTAACGCATTAAATGCATGCATTTCAAATTCAGATTCGGATTGTGACACTGGAAGTACAAACGCATCGCAAAAGGAACATTTTTGTGGACAATAAACTTCCATATGACTCTGAAGGCTGCCATAATAAAGAAAATATTAAATTAAGCAATGTACTACAGGAACAACGAAATTCACGTTGTGTGATACAGTGTAACCCCGTTAATATAACCTTGGCTAACATTCTAACCCGCTTAATCACTTCAATTTGAGAACCAAGCTCTGTCAAAGTCAACTATTTTAGCCCGCTTAATGTCACGACTTACTTATTACCACAATATTTGACTGGAAAACAATAGTGATATTAACGAGATTTCACTGTATATTGTGGAATATCGAATTAAATGATGAAAAATAATCAAACAAACGTAGATGTCCACCAAAATATTGCATTATGCAACATATCACCTTGAGCAATATTAGATTAACTGATTTTGACTGTATATAAATGTAGATGTGTTCACGTTCATTGGTGGAAGGTAATCAATATTTTGACAACATCCACATTATATTCCAAGATTTCTGTCTGAGTCATAACAATGCATAGAATGTCAACGGGAAGATTATAATTAAGATGTCTTCTATCTCACGCTAACAACTCCTGGAAACTGATGCCACACTTAATTAAATACATGAAATGGAGACTACACACAACAGAGGTTGATTCGCTAACGATGTACCACAAAGCATGCTGGTATGAAATGTTGCAGAGATTTTAAGACAAACATCTAAACAGTAAAACCAATTCAAATGGGAAGCAACCTGATTATTATCAACGCCATTCAAGGTCAGTCTAAATCAGGGATTATTTTTCAGTTGCAATTAACCAGAAATGGGCTAAAAGCATAAATATTATGTGTTGTACAGCGCAAGTCACTTTTATGGTTTTATGCAAAATGTTTCAATAGGCAAAATGTTCACATAAAATGTTGATTTTGCATAAATTTGACTTAAAAGTGCAGTTTTGTTGCTAAATTGGGATTTCACAAATCTTTGCATATATATCCGATAATCTGCATAAATGCGGTGTTCATTACAATTATTTGCAATGAATCACTTGTAAATTATTTTCTACTTGTTCCATTTCCACTGTTACTTCTCGTTTCTAAAGTCTTTTCTTGGTTGATAATAACTACTTAATCTTTAATTAAAACACAAAAGAATGGGGCTGCTGCAGAATCTAGGATTATTCACATTTTATTGCATTATGTTCAATAGTCAACCAGAGTTGACACCAAGCGATGATATTTTTAATATAAAACAATAACAAAGATCATACCTTTGCTTCGCTGCATGATGAGCGACAAGAGGGACATTTGTCTCTACAAAATGTACAACGATTCCTCCAAGATGGGAAACACAAGAAACCAAGCAGGTAGGATGAGAATATGGCTGTCTTCAAATAAACACTGAAGAAAGGCTTGTCAAAGTCTTGATGTGAAAATATGAACTACAAATGAAACGAAAAACAATGTCAGTGATTGGGAATGTCCACTATTTGGCAAGAAAAATATAATCAATGGCGGAAATCATGAACAAGAGCTTACTACTTGCAGAAGATTCTTCTTATTTGTAGTGAGGTAGCTTTTGGCTACTTTTTACGTAGTACAGTGAAACCTGTCTATAGTGGTCACCTTTAGGACCTGAGAGAAATGACCTTTATTGACAGGTGGCCTCTCTGTCAAGTTTGATTTCTATGGAAAGTGTAATGTTAGGGTTATGAAGAGTGGCCTTTATACACAGGTGACTGCTCTATAAAGGGTGGCCGCTAATACAGGTTTGACTGTAGTTGAAGCTGTAGTGACTTAATTTTTAGCTAAATAAGTGTAGTCCTTAGCAAACTGGTGTGCTAATGTGGTCTAGCGGCTACTGTGCCTTGCTGCCCGTCAAATGTCTCGGATTTGACTCCCAGACTAGTCAACAGATATATTTGTTATATCGTCCGTGGTTTCAATTGTCGAGGGCCCATAGGGAACCAAGCCAATGTTGTATTTTCCGGCTGCCCTCGATAAACAAAGTGATAGTTACATTTATAAACCAAATTCTAATTAATCACCATGAACTTGTTAAAATCTAATTAACAAATTAATTGATTAATTAAATATTCGATTAATTAATTAGTTGATTAATTAATTAATTTATATGCTTGATTTTGGCGTCACAGGGGTCATATGTGTTTCGTCTTGCTTTTGAGGAGCCATGCTCTGCATTGTCGACTCTGTCTCCCTCGCACCTAACTATCGACATACATTTTGACTCAACAGTGTTAACCAGGGAGTCGATGGGACGGAGGTATTTTGTATTGACTGTTCTTACTTTTAACCTGGGCGAGCAATACATTTTAATGAAGATTTCTGTTCAATTTCACAAGGAAGGATATGACGTTTTGGGATCACTGTTTTATATGTTCTTACAGAAAATGAACTTGTTGCAATGTAAGTCTTGCATCTGTGAGCTCTGTAGAACTGGATGTATGTTTGTGGTGTCATTCGATGTGTCAAATGTTGTGGCATCACATTGTCTTATGCGTTGCATGTTGTGTTGCATGTGTTGTTCCCGTGTCACCGTGGTGGCAGTGGCACTGGTCATGGGTTTTAAATATGTATTGCACGTGCTCTGTGCTGTAAAATCAGTGTGCTCAAAATTCTTGGTGAGGAGCCACATTCGGCGTTGTCGTCTCTCCCTCCCTTACACCAAATCATCTTACATGCAATTAACAGGGATGTTTCATCTTAGAGGCCATGTATAGGGTGAGCTATTTACGTATAACCATTATCGAGGCATCATAACTTCAAAATGTGCAATCAATGCTGATCAAAAGCAGCTATCTTCTTGTGAGAATATGGTTCAGTGAGAGGGAGACAGAGAAGATAATGCTGTGAGTGACTCCTCATCAAGAAATTTGAGAACATTGAATTTCATTTAAAAAGGCACAACACTGTATATTTACAACGCCTGACTATACAAAATTACCGCTGGCACACGTCGACACTTGAAAACTATAACGCACAGCACATATGACAGTGTGATGCCACAACCAGTGAATATTTGGATAGGGAAACGCCGTCCGTCCACTGCCTTTTTTCTCCTCACTTCTTAAAAATCTTG
This sequence comes from Calvadosia cruxmelitensis, assembly GCA_900245855.1. NCBI lineage: Eukaryota > Metazoa > Cnidaria > Staurozoa > Stauromedusae > Kishinouyeidae > Calvadosia > Calvadosia cruxmelitensis. Next base: position 2,330 of record OFHS01005945.1, on the reverse strand, counting down.
TAAGCATCTTTTGTACAAACGATGAAAACAGTCCTATTGCACTTATTCCCTGGTTGCAAGAAACATGTCCTTTTCACATACTGCGAGTATGCCGCTCTTCGTCAAATGTTTTGTTTTCGAGTTCAGTTTGAAGAAATTTTATGTAGCCTACTGACGTCGCACTGGAGTTATGGGCAGCCACGTTGTAAACAGAACTGTGGTAATACCATACTTCAACTTCTATTCTTCCTTTAGACGTTTACATAACATTTTTCATGTGCTCCTTGTCAGAACTTCCAAACTGCAACATTATCCTGATTTTTGTTTTCCAACTTGTTGGAACAATTTTGAATTTGATTTTATTATTCACTTGCGGACTCCACTTTTCACTAAAAAAACTGAAGGATCACTTCATTAGCCTATACTATACTAACTGTACAATCAAAAATTGCTTTATCTGTGGCTGATTCCTCTTTTCGCTCTCTAGTTAGTGACGCAATGTGCATCTACTCTCATATATGTTAGCCAGTTTGTATAATGATATAAATTAAATTTGTTCACTGTTATTGACATATAATCACGGGTCTTCTAAACAAACAAGCAATTTTTCTTACAGAATGACCCTATCGTATCTGTCAATTTAATTATCTATGTATTAGTGATGTGTAATAGTACTTTATGACTGATATGATGAAATAAACAAACAAACAACGGATTTAAAATTCAACCTTGTGAAGTCCAAACAAAATTACACTCCGTGCACCCCTGCCCGTATGTGAGCATCAATTTCATCATAAAAATTCATTCAAAGACGTTTTGAAAGCAGATATTTCAAAAAATTACCCCGGGAACATGCCCCAGACCCCCTTCTAGAGTTTTTCAGGTGGGGGCAAGCTTCACTTTACATTTGTCCCTCCACTTCTGTGATTTACAAAACATTACTGGCCACAACACTTGACACCTTCTTTGACACCAAAGACATGCAGTACCTACTAAGACATGCATGATATAATATAGACAGCTTTAATATAGTTACATATTACCTCAACTGTTATGATATTACGTAATACCTCACGTGATAGAGGTCAGTCTTATTATGATGCTCAAGCGGTGAAGACTTGTTTTTGTACTAGCGTTGTCTCATTGATTTGCTTGTCGATACAACACAATGCATGCTGATTAAGGTGGTTAAAAAAAACGAAGTTTCAGAATCACACCTCAATGCTCTTTGCAAACCGCTTATTTAGAGGTAGATTCGTTTTACATACAATTAAAAGAATAATATATTTGAAATATCCATAGAATTTTCCGTAGATCTGTGTTTTCCGTTTGTGAAATTTCTTATTACAAATGATCGCAAATCGTGCTTGTATTGGAATTTATGTTTTGACATCTAAAACCCATATACTTAATACGGGATCACAATAATGACAAAGGGAGGTACTTTTCTTTACCACATGGTGAAAATATTTTAGGAAACGCATATTGGAACTGTGCAACGTCTTTTCCCCCCTGGGGACCGTGACTTTTTGAAACTTCGTATTTTTTTAACCACCCTAATGCTGATGTAGAATCCACTAGCAGAAGGGTTGTACTTTCGTTTGGAATTTACCACAGCTATTAGTCAACAGAAAATCATCGTTGTCTGCAAGTTATATATCATTATATTTTGTGCATATTTTCGTACTAAATCTCTATAATGCTTACATTCTATATGGAGTGTATGCAGGGCGGCACCAGAGGGGGTTTGGGGGGCTATAGCCCCTATCGGGGAATCTGGAGCTGCTCTGTCGAGAAAAACTAAGCTCGTAGTTGTGGCAATCTACTATCTAGACCACAATCCCATTTAAATCAGTTGTTGTGCAGGATAAATCCAGATGAGGAGCTAATTGAGAATTGAGATATATTATGAGGCTTAGAAATGCGAATTCGCTACTGATGTCAGTTTTTATGCATTTTATAGAAACTTACGCTGTTTGGTTAGCTCCCCTGTCGGGGAAGCCTAGCCCCTCGTCTGAAATTTTCTGCAACCACCCCTGAGTGCATGCCAATAAGACCTATGCATACATCTGATGATTGATGAACAGGAATTCTCTTGTTTTAGAAATGCAGAGAAAAGTCAGCAAACGAAGCCGTCTCATGACAGCAAAACCAAATTGATAAGAGAGCATCTCAATGTTATACATCAGCCAGACTGGAATCTTTGTATTTTGCGCGGCGGAGAAAAATTTTCCGAAACATTTTGCGCGGTTGGCCTCTCGTTGATGTGACAAAAAATGCGCGGTCCGGCCGCGGTTATCAGCTTGGATAACAGAGTTACAGCAAGGATTGCGCGGACAGAGCCTGTTTTT
>OFHS01005944.1:0-10899 GCA_900245855.1 Calvadosia cruxmelitensis | reverse complement strand
ACACCGGAACAACACATAAATTACACCTTACACGGAAACATCAACGTCGCAGCGGGTGACAAACAACACGCACACTGACGGACGATATTACGACATTACATTATTGGTGTAAACTGAATCATGTGTAAGCCGACACTCAATTTTTCCCTTAAATTTGTGGCTTAGCACATTCAATATACCCTAAGACTGCACTTTGCACTTGTATATAGCCTGAGGTATCATTTTGAGACAAATAATCAAATGTCAGAATAGCTGCTTATACATAGTAATATATTGTAAATAAAAAGCACCTGCTTTAGATGTTGTTGTGTTCGCGACTCATTTTCATTTAGAAATTGTGTTCAAGATAGTCCTACATTAACATTTTCTTTTTCGTGACAGGCTGACTGTATTCTTCTACTTCCTTGGAACAACATATCACAACAGTAGGTCTACCTCACTACAGCACTCCAATGAGAGCCAATGCACATCGCAGACAAAATGTTTTATACACAGGTGGCAGCTCTATAGAGGTGGCGGCTAGTACAGGTTTGACTGTATTGAGAATAATTTCTGTGCCATGATCGTCAATAATCTCTCTTGTTTCTATGGCTTCAGATGCGATTTTGGATTGGATTTGATACCTCAGCTGAGACCATTTTGTGCAGCAATAGCGATGCATGCAGATTACCACAAAGGTAATTCTATTTACAGTCAACCTGTATTAGTGGCCACCTCTATAGAGCAGCCACCTGTGTATATAGGCCACTCTCCTCTTCATAACCCCAAAATGACACATTCAATAGAAATCAACCTGGACAGAGAGGCCACCTGTCTATCAAGGTCATTTTCCTTGGGTTTCAAATGTGACCATTATAGACAGGTTTCACTGTTCCTCCATTGGAGTTCAACGACAACTCTCTATTCTTTGTTGTGCGATTAATAGCTGGATTGCGTGCTCTTTGATTGTAAATCTGTTTCGAGATCCTAGGATGTAGTCAGCAACTTTTACTGTTGACCACAGAATGATGTCAGCTGGAAAGATTCTATAGCAAGATTTTGAGTTGATGTTGTTGTTTTTAGTGCTTTCCTTGGATGCTTGCATTGCTCTTTGGATAATTCTGCCGGAACAATTTGAATATGAGGTAACGGAATGGACTGTGAGGATTTATAAATAGACAATGCGTTATATGTGTAGGCAATGATAGATGAGAAATGGACTGCTTCTTAGCCACTGCTTGTTCATTCTAGCAAAGGATAATGCAAGTAGCAGACCTAGCTACAGTGAAACCTGTCTGTAATGGTCACCTTTGAGACCTAAGGAAAATCACCTTTATAGACAGATCGCCTTTCTGTCCAAGTTGATTTCTATAGAAAGTGTCATTTAGGGGTTTTGAAGAGTGGCCTTTATACACAGGTGGCTGCTCTATAGAGGTAGCCGCTAATACAGGTTTGACTGTATGAATGAATGAATGAAAACTTTATTTCAAAATATCTCGCATTCAACTTCAGAGCCAATGGCCTTGAAGTTACCACATAGGGGTATGTTTTACAGAATAACGAGTAAAACATATGGCAGATGTAAAAGGCTAAAATCATACACTAATTACTTGATAGCTATATAAAATTACTTAACGTTGCATAAAAACTCCACGATAATCCAAACATCAGAGGAAAGACATTAAAATAGCGGTGTCATTGAAATAAAACCTTTTCCGCAATACGAATATATATATATGTAGTAGAAAAGTTACTAAGGTGGTGAATAACAAAGGGACTATTGATGTATACATCCACATCAGAAACCAAAAGTAATGCCTAATTAGCAATTAGAGCACGGGTATGCAACCAAGATTATGCAAAGCTCATAATCATACAATCAACTAACGAGTGCCATCCGACAATTTCACATGACTCAAATGCACATCGTTATAGTGACATTATTGTTTGATATAGTGGTTTCTGGTTAATCAATCCATCCACCTAACAAAGACAACTATTGTCTAAAATCTGTTGACACTGTGGCGGTCTTATCAAGCATTTTAACGTCAGCACTCAGACCGCCAATCGGCGCCCTCCATCAGTCGCTATAAATGTCTTGTATTTCGTAATGTTAACTCTCTTGCAATCTGTACTCTCGAGCTCTGGGCGGGCTGGCTACCCTCCGTCGTATCTGCCACAATTATATATCTACAACGCGAACCACTTTTCCTCTGTCCTCGATCAACACACAACCTACAATATCCTACAACACTGTGGTCTAACGAGGCTGCGTTTTATAGACCCAGTGCTCATGATCGTCAATAGCTGTTTGTAATGCAGTGAATGGTCTTCCTTTGCAGTTTAACTGGACTATCTATTGTCTCCAATTCTCATTGTATTCTTACATTAACAACAAATTATTCGGCGGGGGTGACACCTCATGCCACAGTAGAGAAGAAATAGATCTGCAGTGTAATTTTGTGTGTGATAGAAAGATCGGATTTTGTCCCGACCTCTCCTCGGATGACATAGATAAGGATCAAGGAGTCAAAGTACAGGGCAGCGGATGGGTTTGAGGTTAGGTTTTGGTCCGGCCAACTCCAACATCAAGGTGTCATTCTGAGCATCCACCTCGAATTACATTGCTTCGCTACATGCTTGTTACAATAACTCTTACATAATTGCATCGCGGTTCTATAGTATTGGAAGTAAAAGCAAATTCATGGATAGTTAGATTTGGAATTTTGGGCGATATCTTTGTGTTTCATCTTTGACATGTTCTGTACTACTGTAGATTTAAGCATCCGTGCCTATTTCAGGTTATATCGCTGCTCAGCTTCAGTGAAAGTGACAATGAGTTTGTTGGAGTCAAGGCTATCGACAGAGCTGTTGAGCAGTGTTCGCACTTGGTAATATGCATAGTGAATGGTTTGTCAAGGAGCGTCAATTCTCTTGAAGTTAATGTGATCATTTGTTTTAGTTTAATTTCGTGTTGTTTTAATTTTTTATTCATATGTTTTGTATTAATGTGAAATTAATGTTCTAGTTTGTGTTCGTTTCACGTAAACATCACCTAAAGTAAACAATGTCTCTAGGCAGTGTTCGGTAAAGCAATGCAGAATTCTATGTAACTTTAAGTAAAGCATAATTCTATTTTTACTCAAATAATCGGATACGATAGACTACCCCAACAGAAGCATTTTGGTGCGTAGCACAGTCTACTTCTGCCAAAGAATAAAAAATATTCTCGTTTTCATAATCAAAGAAAACAGCTGCACTTTGTTGGCCACATGCTTTAGTCGAAAAACTATTGAATCATTTCCTGTTTATTTCACCTAAGCACAGTCTGATATCAGATGTTAATTTTTTATATTTGGATATGATGTCACGCGTTAGTTACAGTTGATGTCTTTTGCTTTTCAGGTGCATTCTTGTGCAATCCGACCATTATTGGAAGCAAAGGCTGCCACCATATTTAGGTCAGTGCTTGCAGGCATTTGTTTAACGTTGTTCTCATTGTTTGATTCAATTTATATGTCAACATTATGTAAGCATAATTGATAAGTGAGCAACAAGCACAGGAAAGGCTTTGGCTTCATGGCCTAGTGGCAGGAACGCTGGCTTTCGTACCCCGGGTACCGGGTTCGAATCCCAGCCGGACCTGCAGCTTGGACCTTGTTGCTGCCCTGGTGACGAGGGGCTTAATGTAACGCACCGTGCTGCACAATTATAATCAGTGCAGAGGTGGTTCGAAACGTCCAAACTAATAGTTCTAGACAAGGGAGCCAGCCCTCGCAACGAGGGTGGTGGAACTCGTAAAAAATCCCCCTACGTACCTCCACCGTTCATCCAAAAAAGTGTCTGTCTCCATGTGTGGCTGTTAAAAAAAAAACAAAAACAAGCACAGGAAAGTAAAAATACTTACATATACATGCACTCGTGTAGCCAAATATCATTTTCAAAATTTAGATAAATTAATGTCATATAAACAACGCTTAAAAATGCAAATATTCCGTTGTAGCCAGGTCATCAGGAAGAGAGTTCAATACTGGAATTGCACTGTTGTTGTTGTTGCATTTGAGTTTTGTGGCATTCTGGTTTAATCGATCAAAGAGTGTGATAATGAATGTCGCCCTGGTATATTCTTGAATACTAAAATTGCACTTTGGGTGGGGTCAATTATCATGTACAGTCAAACCCATATTAAGCAGTCACCTCTATAGAGCAGACACTTGTGTATAAAGGCCATTTGTCGTAATCCCAAAATGACACTTTCTATAGAAATTAACCTGGAGAGAAAGGCCACCTGTCTATAAATGTCATTTTCCTCAGGTCCCAAAGGTGGCCATTATAGACACGTTTCATTGTAGTAACAACTTGCTACCATAAATTGTTTTCACTGCGTTATCCACATTTACTTATTCAGTGATTCTCTATGCCGCACTGGTTACTCACTTGTACTACTGAAGATCACAGACTCCTTCTTCTCGCGCGTGTCATCGCTGAAAGGAATTGGTCTGCAAAAGGTATACCCTGGATATCTGCATCAGACGCTAGCTCTATTGTATTGAAATAATGTCCCGATGTTGGAACTTCAATTAACCCTTGTCCTGCTCATAAAACCAGTTAAATGAAGACGTGAAGTCGCTTTATCGATTGCTGATTGGTTGATCGCTCGGGACTAACTATGTGATTGGTTATAAGTTGCTACTTTTGAATTGTTTTGAAAACGTGTATACACGTCAATAGCAGGACAAGGGTTAATGTGAAACCTATCTATAATGGTCATCTTTGGGACCTGAGGAAAATGACCTTTATAGACATGTGGCCTTTCCGTCCAGATTGATTTCTATAAAAAGTGTCCTTTTGGGGATATGAAGAGTGGCCTTTATACACAGGTGGCTGCTCTATAGAGGTGGCCGCTAATACAGGTTTGACTATAATATCCACTAATGTTGGATCTTCAATTATTGTGAGACTACGATGATGATGATGGTGCAAACGTTGTGGTCGGATGGCCCATTTATCTTTCACTACAGCACAAGCAATTAATAACGCCTTCTCTATTGTCTTGCAATTCCCTCCTTGACGCACAGGTCCTTAGTTAGATGTTGGTAGATGTTTTGATTGCCTCATATTTTATTTATATTATTCCATAATGTTTCAGAATGAAACGGAAACGGGAGTACACAATTTCCCCACTCTCAGCGTTGGCAGCTCGAGAAGGCTACCTGATATTGGCTGTAAGTCATTTAAGTGCAACATTTCTTTGGGGAAGGCAGTTCTAAGCTGTTATAAAGCAGCACGTCACAGTTCGAATCCGTTCTTGTTGCTGATTGGCTAGTTGTCACGTTTGTGTCAGGCTATGTGGACATGGCATTTTCCAACAAAGGAGCAAAATTTTTACCATTGCATGTTCCAGTGAATGTAACTGCAAAGCAAATGTGAACTCTTTTCATGTCTACAGTTGTTGCTTTGTTGAAATTGATTGCTGTTGCCATTTGTACCCAATCCTAGTTACAGTCAAACTTGTATTAGCAGCCACCTCTATAGAGCAGCCACCTGTGTATAAAGGCCACTCTCTTCATAACTCCCAAATGATAGAAATCAACTTGGACAGAAAGGCCAACTGTCTATAAAGGTCATTTTTCTCAGGTCCAAAAGGTGGCCATTATACACAGGTCCACTGTACCATATTGTGTTTCCATGAGATAGATAACAGCATTAACATTTATTTCGGACAATGCTTAGGTTTTTGTATTAGTTCATAAGGAAACAAAGTCATTTTTTAAGTGAAGAATACAGAGCCACAAGCGAGTAAGTTCATTTACAAAGCACGTTAAATTTTAACTCTATTCTCTTTTGAACTTTATGCTTTATTGACTTATCAATTCAAATTTATTGATCTGTAAGTTAGAGCTGAACTATGACCTCTGATCATATTTAAAGTTTCGATATCTGCTTGTTGATTTGTACGCCTTATTTATATTTATTTATTCTAACAACATTCATGCTTTAGCTGGTGAAGTACATTTTGTTTTGGACGGTCTCCATTTGGCAAGTCAATCACTGTCGATGTCTAACGGAATGAGGTAAGAATATGCACATTGGGTTTAAGATGTGACGTGCCGATAGCCAGTGTGTCAAGCTTTGTCAGTGAGGCTCGTCACTTGTTGCCATGGAATCTGTGGAGAATTACAACAAATCATTGTGTGCACGAATCAGATTTGGAAATCCTTCATTTGTATTAAGGCTATGTAGTTGAGCTTTCTCATTAGCAGAATCTCGTCACATGTTACATAATTGATGAAGATACAGTGTAATCCCGTTAAATCTCGGTTTATATCACAACTCGCTTAATATCACTTCAGTTTGAGAACCAAGCTCTGTCTGAATCAACTATTTGTTCACTGTAAAACGTTTGGCTTATCATCGAGTCAAATGGGGAATTGACAGACTGAAGTGATGGTCCAGTGCCGTTCCAAACGCCATCATCACTAACAGTGTCTGCTTCCACCCCCTGACAGGCTGACACCCCTGGCCCCCGGCTTATGACGAACTACTACTACTTGTCATGCCATGCTGTGATAAATCAGTCTGACTGTTAGTTTGTGTTTCATATCTCACTGGTTGTTTACTCTCTTGCTTCAGAATTTTCAATTGCCAACTACTCTGCACATCCTGTGAATGGATCATCGCAGCTCACGTCTTGCCCATTTGTCGGTGTGAGTCACAAGAGGTTGGTGACTCTGTTTGAATGGATAATGATACACTTTCACGTGTCATAGCAGTCTATTAAATGGTCATCTGTCTTAAGAGACTCCTCACTCTGCATTGTTTTCGTGTTGATTAATGCAGATCTAACTTCCGTTTAACAGTTACAGTCAAACCCAAATTAGCGGCCACCGCTATAGAGCAGTCACCTGTCTATAAAGGCCATTCTTCATAACCCCAACATGATAGTTTCTATAGAAATCAACCTGGACAGAAAAGCCACCTGTCTATAAAGGTCATTTTTCTCATGTCCTAGAGGTGACCGGTATAGACAGGTTTTACTGTAGCAGAATGATTTGAATACAACTTTACCGTTTTGACTTTTGGCTTTTAGATTACTTCGGCTTCCGTTGAGTTGTTGTGTAACCTCTACGTCGCCCCTGGTTTGGAGAAGGCAAAGGTAAATGTCCTGGAATTCTCATTGAAATGGAGAATGCAAACAGAGTCGTCTTGTGTCGTTGTTGATCTGTCAGTCCTACACTATGGGGTAACCGACCAACTAACCAGATTCGGAAGAAGTGGAGTTTAAAGTTGAACTTGAATTTTGTTTAATGTGATACAGTCAAGCCTGTAGTAGCGGCCACCTCTAAAGAACAGCCACCTGTGTATAAAGGCCACTCTTCATAACCCCAAAATGATAGTCTCTATAGAAATCAACCTGAACAGAACGGTCACCTGCCTATTAAGGTCATTTTTCTCGGGTCCCAAAGGTGGCGGTTATAGACAGGTTTCACTGTATGATCCCAAATGGCGGAAATATGAGCTGATGTACTGCGTACAACGAACTTAAGTACGTTATGATGACAATAACTGAGTGTTGGTTTTCCGGTAAATCTTATTCACCTTGAATGGGTAAAATATTTTGTAGTGTGTACAACTGTCAATCAAAGTACTGAGATAAAAATTATGCTAATGAATTATTAAACGGAGGTCCGAGGTTGACTCATAAAAGAGGACTAGCTAGTTGCTTGTGTATTAATTTTAGCGGTAAATTAACTGCATCATAGGCTGATCAGATGATTTTTGAGAGTGGAATAAGAAGAGTAATTGATTAATCATGAATATCACCGTTGCCCTTAAACATCGAAAGAGGACATTTCCATTGTGAATCTGCTGCTACGGTCAACGTGCTTTGTATCTGGTCTGACGCAGCGAATTCTTGATATTGAGTTTGAATATTCAATGTCAATAATCGACGAAGAAGGATTTATTAATGCTAATCACATCTGCATGTTGGAAGTTAAAGGCCTGAATCGTATCACGATAAACAAACTGATGATACGCAGTTGCCACAGCGGGGAATCATTGCCCAGAGCGAATATGGCGTTTAGTCTCATGTCAGCCAACATGGATGGCATAAACGATGGAATTACACATTACTCTTACTAATTTATAAGAGAATTCACAACGTGGCAAAGTATAGCTAGTTTCAAGGACTTGTTTAACCAATCGTATGATTTCGTAGACGCTTCGTCGTTCAATTCCAATTGAGCTACAATCAGTAAATATTCGCTCCAGATCGCAGCTAAGCTCTATTGACTGGTAAGCAGAAAACATCGAAATTATGGTAGATCTTTCCCGTGGCAATATCATTAAGAACTGAAAAATATCGTCATCACAAAGACGTTTCTGTTGCTGGTGGTTCCGGCTCGGTGGACCACGAACAAGTTGGCATTGCCATGAACGCACATTATTGAGTCGAATCATATATTGTGTATGTAGTGACTCACATTAGTAGATGGATCTGCGTAATTCAGTGATTTTAATTGACAGCTGTCTGTTGCGTGGCTTGCGAATATTATAGAGGCTATTTAGAAATAGCCTAAAATTGGAAACGAGGTAATCAACATTCGTTGCTACAAATGTGCCCGCCGAGCGAGTTAAACCATATTAGAACAGTAAATTGCCTATACTTTCTCTTCTGTGTTTTCAGGAAGTCATCAGATCATATCTTCGTGAGCTCCAAGCTTGTCAAAGAAGATCCGATGCCGGACATGCATCTATCGTCCATGCATATAAAGCGATCAGAACTTTCGCCGTGCATAATGGCTGCCCTCAACTTTTAAGGATGGCCGACATCACGTTACTCATCAATCTCCTGTTTCTAGATCAAGATGATTTCGTTGTTGATGAACGCATGTCACTGGTAATGCAAACAGCAGCTCGATATCTTTGCCCCTGTCAGTAGAACCCTTGTGGTGCGTTCCTCTGTTATGTTTGTTCTTGTATTTTATTCTCAGTTTCTTGATGGACGTAGCACATCAAACATCGTATGGCTTCTGGTGTTCTTCGTGGACTTCATCTTAGAGAAGCGATCTTTGAGTGTCATATTTGGAGATCAGCGGCTCTCTTCGCGACCATTGTTATGGTTGAGCATGCGATTAAAGAACGATACAACTTCCGCTGGCCGGCTAATGATTGAGCTGAACAGATTGATAGCACAACTAGATCAAACTGGTATTGAGCGATGAGCTGGAATTGATTTGTTCTGTACAGCCTTATTTTGAAAATATCCTGCAAGATACGACCCAAATGAAGCTTCACGTTTCCTCGCTAGAAGAATATCTGCCGATGTGCTCAAACAGTTCCTCACTGGGAACGTGCAACATTCCAAAGCTATGTTGAAAATCAGGCATTATCCAATCACACGGCAGCTCTGAGTAAAACGTCAGTAGGAGGCTACCAATCGAGCCAATCATGGATGACCTGTAAAGCTTTGCAATAAATCCCTGGTTTGAGAACGAGATTGATATCCAAGTTTTGTGTCTCTTTGTGATAATGAGCATCCTCTGTTCGATGACGTCAAGGTATCCATTCTTGGCTATGGCGTCATCTTCTAGCTGCATGTAATACCGACCAAGAGGGCTGGCGTACTTCATTAAATAGGCATAGTCCAGGTTCTGCTTCGACCTCCAAGCCACTCTAGCCTCGCTATCGTTAAAAGCACGGTATAATCCCTGATATTGACGGTAATATCGTTCAGGCGCAGTTATAACATGAACGAGGCCAGCCTCGATAAAATATTGTAAGCCTCTTCCGATCTTCTCAATCAAGATGGCGCGTTTTTGCGGCACTCTGTCACACAGAAATATCACTAATTTTATTCTGTGAAAGTCGTTGCTACGCAACTGATCGAGCAACGCGTGGACTGTTCGTAAAACATAAATGACGTCATTTCCTTGATGCTTTCTCAATAATGTTGGAATGCCAATAACAAGAAAACCTATGATGAGAAATTACAATGTGGAATAATTTACTTAATTATGTCATATGAAATAATTATGCTGATTATGCTGGATTGTAATGTTAATGCTATGGGCCTAGAAAGAGATCTTATTGTACATAATTATATCCCTGCTTAATTTCACTCATCTAGTGAGGTATAATTAAAATAACGCATTATTAGTGATTTCCAAGGGCGTCATTTTGTCTTAGTGGGTTTCACAGCAGAAACGCACTTTCTGATTCCAACACATACTGAGAATACTGCTGCTCACATTCAGGATATGTGTGCTGTCCGACTGTATAGACTAGAACTCGTCAGTACAATGTAAAATAACTCCCACAAGATACGATCCACGTGTAACCAGACAATCAAATAATGTGGATTAAAATTTAGGAGAATTCTTGTAAGGATTAAATTGGATTTAAAACTAACCTACAACGGGTCTTCTAAACAAACAAGCAATTTTGCTTACAGAATGACCCTATCGTATCTGTCAATTTAGTTATCAATGTATTATTGATGTGTAATAGTACTTTATGACTGATATGATGAAATATTGAAACAAACAAACAACGATTAAGAACATCCATACCCTTCGGTTTGAGGTTTCTGTTCCACTTACATGACTGATCTAAAATCAATCTTCCAAGATAATCTTACACTGTCGCATAGTAGATTAGAATTACCTGGCAGTTTTTATTTAATACTGTAGTCAATAATCCTGTTAATAATTTGTAAGCACATATACAATAATATCATTAATCATATAAATTATTATAGCTGAGATAACAGCATATTTTAAGCTGCCTATTTGCAACTGATTGCTTCTACAAAAATATAATTATCTATACATGATTTACTGTAGTGCATATGTGACGCTGCGCTTGTTAAAGCTTTGTTATGTATATATTTAATCTCAATGATTGTAAGTCTCGTTC
>OFHS01005943.1:0-10899 GCA_900245855.1 Calvadosia cruxmelitensis | reverse complement strand
CGTTAATTAAGGCAGGTTCGACTGTATTTCATGTCTTATGTTATTTACGTTGTAATTATTATATGGATACATTATCCGTGAGTCATGCTCCGAGAGCTTCTATGTTTGAATAGGTCATCATTTACTATTTTAAGAAAATAGTTATAGATAGGTATTTTATTTTGATCATGATATTTCAACAAATAAACATAAAAAAGAAAGATTAAAAGTTGATACACTTTTGTTATTAAAACTACAAGGTAAGAAATACATGTGACCATGGTCAACCTGCTAAAAGCTTGTTTATTTGGGAGACCATCTACAAAGTGTGAAGTAAAATATTGTTACAAATACAAAAAAAAACAATGCGATAAAAATGCTAACATATGAGGCTGATTGCTCATGTAATTTTGCATGTTAACGCGGAAGAAGAAACCAATTTCCTTGAGGAAACTTAAGTGACACAGAACACAACCTACCTAAATGGTGTCTCCCTTCTGTATGCACCCAATTCGGCAGAATCTTGTCTGTCGAAATCCATGATGTGATTGTTGGCTAAAGCTAAGAAACAAAGGGAAATTATCTTGAAATTGTACAAGGAAAAAGCCGGTGGAAAGCAAACGAGTCAATGTCATTCATAGTCACGAAGCTCCATAAACTCGACACACCCACGTTCAATTTCAAAGTATCAAACACAGGTTGTTATCGCTAATACCACTCAATATTTCTCTACCAAATATCTTTCAGTATAGAGTTAAAAGTAGCAACAATTCAAGACGCACTAGCAGAAATTGAAGACAAAGTTGAGGGGGGTCAGGCTCGAAGTCAACAAACGAGTGCGGGAAAGAGCAATGCAGAGGCTGGCAAATGAAAGAAAGAACTGTTTTCAAGGAAGAAATCTATTACGAGAGCTTCCACGTGCAAAACTATAGCATACCTTTAGTATATTTCTTCTTCCTAAACCTTGTTGTGCTAAGAATTATTGATTAATTCTTGGATTGTTCAAGTCATTTGCCAAAATCCTTGCAACAATGAAAAGCGATAGTCTGCTGAACCCAATGTTCAAAGCCGGTTCAAAGCAAGTGGAGTCGGTCGAAGGCATAGACTTGGTCGAAGGTCGCGCTCGTGCACCATTATTGTTTGTGTCATTATATTCACACGGATTGTACGAAATTTTAAATCAATTTTAAATTTCAACGCAAAAATAATCTTTCGTATTAAATTTTAAAGTTCACATGAAACAAGCTTATATTTAGTGCTTTTTCTAATTTATTTATAAATTTTTCTGCAAGTTAATCTTGGTGAATTGAATACATAATTAAATAGTGATTTTCGAGCAATTGAGGTGAAATTAATTTTACTTGATACAATTGTCTCATTACGAGGCAGTTGAACAACCACAAGGAGCACATGTGTTCATAATGGCGGCACACCAACAAGAACTATTTACCAACAAGGTGTTTGAAAAGCAAACTGCAGGGAAAGGTCGTGGATTATTTGCTGTTAATACTTTTGCAGAAGGAGATGTAATACTTAGTGAAAGACCGTTGGTGTCCTCTCAGTTTTCATGGAATGCGTTGTATGGATATTTAGCATGTCACCATTGCTTGAAATCGCTGGAAACAGCCTTACAGATGGCCAGAAGGCTATCTTCAGTGCCCCAGCTCGAACTTCCATGGCCCGATTGCTATCAGTGCCCAAGATTGCAAGATGACTGTGTGAAATGCCCTGACTGTGGAGTAAGATTGATTTTCTCTGCAACATAGTCGTAATGTAGGCTATTCGCCTTATCATACCTGACTGCATTTTATGCTGTGCGCGGAGAATTTATTCCCCGCGCAATCTCCACAACTGATCCGCGCATCCGCGCAAGTCTTTGGTTTTGAACAATTTTATTGCATTTTCAAATATTGGAGGAAGGATTTGTACGAGTCCTATCCGCGCACCATCCGCGCATTCTCAAAATTGAAATTTATGTTCTCCGCGCAGCAAACACAGCATGCAGACTGGAATTCATACAATCATAGATTTGACAGTCACAGAAATTACCATTGACCTTGGGGAGTGGGGGTCATTCCATGTCAGTTCATCCAGCCAGATGCTTGAAATGAAACCACTAGTCTCAGAATTTATCCATTTTTTGACCATGTGTCAAGGAACATAAGCTGACAACAAATCCAAAATTTTAGCTCGATATGTTTTTCCGTTAAGAAATTACAGAAGGTTTAGTTTTTGTCGCGAAAGCCAAAAGTGGGCGTGGTCAATGGAAATTAACAAACGCTAGCTGGACGAGGACGGTGCAGGCGAGGAAGGGGCAACGGCTAACAGAAATGAGTGAAGCGTGGCCTCCATCCGCGTTTCAAAAGAGTCAAACCTGGTGGTCATCGCCGCGTTGACTTGATCGGAGACGAAGCGCGTAAGGGCCGCTGATGGCAGGTCGTCATCTTCGGCGCTGGCTCTCTGCTTCCGTGTTTTCGGCATAATACGATCCGTCAAAGCTTCGGAATACGACAGGATTTCCACGAGAAAATAATATCAATGCGTAAAATGAGTATCGTCAAATATCCACTGCGCCATGTAAAGAACTCAATAAACACGCGTCATGTGTACTCGACAACTTGTGATCAACTGTCTGTGGATTACATAGCAGGGATTACATACGAGAGAGGCTACGTGAATACGAGGCTACTACACTAGCTGGCGCAAAAACAGTTCTAAAATATCCATCGGCCATCCTAAGCAGCTGAAACATTGCTACATGACTAATTAGAAGGTGAAAAAATGGATAAATTTTTAGACTAGTCGTACAACCGCCTGGATGAACTGACATGGAATGACCCCTTGACAACTAAATTCAATTATTCCAGTCTGCATTCTGTGTTGAGCAGAGAATAGAAATATCGGCGTTGAGAATGTGTGTATAGAACTTATATATATTCTTCTTCAGATAATTGCAGGTGCGCTAAACTTTGTGAAAATCAGAGACTTGCACAGACAGATGCCAGTCTGCATTCTGTGTTTGCTGGGCGGAGAGCATACGTTTCGGTTTTGAGAATGCGTGGATGGTGCGCGGATAGGTTTCGTACTAATTCTTCTTCCAATATTTGAAGATGCAATAAAATTAGTCGAAATCAGAGACTTGGGCGGATGCGTGGATCAGTTGTGGAGATTGCGCGGGGAATAAATTCTCCGCGCACAGCATAAAATGCAGTCAGGGACAGATGATCAACTGTCACAGATCAGTTGTAGAGTTTGCAAAGAGAACGAACTCTCGGCGCACATCATGTAATGCAGTATGGCATCTAATGATCTAACTATATTTCTTAGGAGAAGGGGAAATAGGACCTTCCTGAGCTAAGGCTGTGCCACGTGATTGACTGATGAAACTTGTCCTGCATTGAATGCGGCCCTTACTGGAAAGCTCGTTTCTCATACACCGAAGATTACGCTAGGCAGTGCTGCTCCAAGCTGTGCCACGCCAAAATCAAGAATTTTTAGCAGTGTTTAGTACCAAGTTATTCAGATTTCCGTGGCTGCTCCACACCAGTTACCAAATTACAGGCAGGCTCCACGATGAAGATCTTCGGCGTAACCTACAAACTTTCCAGTAGGGAATGCGGCGCATTCTATTTTGAACAGTACCACTGCTCCAATTCTTCCAAAGCCAACGAGAAACTAATTTAGGGCTTTATTTGTGTCTTACAGAGCAATGTGTAACATGATAAATTGAAATTAGATTTAAAGTATAGTTTGCCAAATTTCAACAGTTTCTTCCAACGTCGAAGTTGCAAATGGTTCTCTCCCTCTACCTTACGGAGGAGTAGCGGTCGTGACCTCAAAAGAAGAAATCCAAAGTTGGGAACATTTATTCAGTATTATTTGTTTACTTATGTGAATAAATTAAAATAGACAATCAAAGCAAGCATGTTGAACGTTTTAGCCTATTTTGTAAAGGCCTCTTTCCCCTTCCGTTATAGACTGTTACGTCTGTCTGATCTTGTGTAGGTCATGTAGGTCATGTCAAAAGGTTCTCACAACTTGCCTTCACAAAATATGTTCATCTATAGAACTTCGCTTCTTTTCAAAGCAAGGGAAACACAGAGGAAATGATCAACCATCGATTATTTTGCTTTGTGAAGTTAGATATCTAAAATGTTCTATGGAGCTCTTTCTCTTTCTTATTCTGCAGGTGAGATTTTGCAGTGTCGAGTGTTACCAAATGGCATTAGACTCTTACCACCGACTTCTTTGCATGCAAAACCAAGTTGAAACGAAGACTGGAAATGCACTTGCAGCACTGGACGAACTCTGGAGGTAATTGTATTGCAGTAGTTCCCTCTTCTATTACTGTCAAACCTGTATTTATGGCCACCTTTATAGAGCAGCCACCTGTATATAAAGGCCACTTTTCATGATCCCAAAATGATACTTGCTATAGAATTCAACCTGGACAGAAAGGCCACCTGTCTATAAAGGTAATTTTTTTCTCAGGTCCCAGAGGTGACCGTTATAGACAGATTTTGCTGTATTACGAATCGCACATGTAGAATCTCATACAATTATAGTAAAGAAATCAATACCAATTTAAGTTAGCTATAGTTAGTGAAGTAACACGATGGCAATATAAACACAAGATGTAATAAGATTAATGACTAGCAATGATTACAAAGTGCTCCATGCTCAGGGAGTCTACTGGAGAAGCCCCACACAAGGGAGGCTGGCCTCTGTTACATGTCTGGGTAGGTTACTGCTGTGACAGTTAGGAGTTAGTCGAGACCCGAGAGGTATAATAAGGCTGATCTGATCTATGTTGTACTTTATACCACGTGTATACAATGCCAGGGATTACCCACCCAGTAGGCACAATAGGCAAGCACCTACAGCCCTTGCTAGGCAATAGGCCCTTCGAAAATTTGTGAACTTGAAAACTATTCCCTAGATTCTAAAGGGAGGCACTTCCATTACAAGCGTTAACATTCCTTGGGGTATCTCAGCCTACAGTCTGATTCTACTAATCCGGCTCTGCTTGTAAGTAAACTGAATACGCTTCAGTTAAAATTAATTGAATTTTGCAAATTATTGGGGCGTCTGAATTCTAAAAATTTGTTTTCAGAATTGTAATTCAGTCAAACCTGTATTAGCAGCCATCTCTATACAGCATCCACCTGTGTATAAAGGCCACTCGTCATAACCCCAAAATGACACTTTCTATAGAATTCAACCCAGACAGAAAAGCCACCTGTCTATAAAGGCCATTTTTCTCAGGTCCCAGAGGTGACCGTTATAGACTTGTTTCACTGTAATGTTGTCATTCTGTCTGTTGACTTTTGTGTTGTTTAACTTGTTTGTCACGCTGTGCAATATTTGTGTCCTCCAGTGATGCGTAGTTAAGGTTTTGTTCCCATATTATTGTGAATTATAAACTCTGTGATCGCGTAATGATTGGGCAAATTTGTTGATCACCACGTTTGATGTCTTTCTCCTTTCCAGTGGCGTAGCAGAGCATCCTGCTTTCCTGCCCAGCAGAAAAATGATTCCAAAAAGTTACCCTTCAAAATACGCATTTTAAGCCTATTTATATTATTCATGTGCATGGTTGTACTGTGCTGTTTTAGAGAACGACAAGGCAGCATGTCATTGTTTTCTTTGGCTCGTTTGTTGCTACCCGAGGAAAACACTCAGAACTTCGACCGCCTGACTCTCGTGGCATAACATGAGCCAAACTATTGTTTACGTTGCCTAATTACCATCTCAATTGAATGGGTTTGAGTGCCTTTGCATTGTTGCCAACAACGTCGTCAGATCCGTCCTGCTCCTCCGCGGCAAGCAGGAGGAAAGGTCACGTGATCGTCCTTTGATTGGCCAAAAGTAGAATGTTGCCTCCCTCCATCCTTTCTTTTGAATCCCAAAATCCTGCTATTCTCGCGTGACGCAAATTAGCAGGATTCTGGTCAGTTTCTCTTCTCTGCTTGATGTCATCTGACACCTCACACTTGAACCCAGAATAGAATCGTTGCTATGGGAACTGGTGGGAGCAGATAGCCGCGTAATCGCGTAAACAAACAAGCTTCTCCAGAAGGAAAGTTCTCAACGTTCTTGACCAAAATCATATAAAAGCTGTTCACCGTTATTTAATCCTTTACTTGGTAATTATAATGACGTGGTTACAACTGTAGAGAGGTGAGGCCGGACTGTAGAAAACCTCGAAAACCAACGCTATTATAGGAGTGGCTTATGGCAGGCGTTCCAACCACAAGAACAGACTTTGTGTTCAGGTAACACGAATTTACAATATAGAACGAACTCACCGACGTGAGGAGAGACTTGAAGTGACGACTTCGACTTCTTGACCACACACATGAGACAACGACGTAGACAGCTTGTTCCACGGTCTCCAGATCGAGTAATCTTCGAGTAGTATTCAACGCAATGAACACAAGTAGTACTTTCGTGACTAATCTTTACTCAAGACAAATTCACGGAATATCAAGCACTAACCAAACACAACTAACAACTTCACAGAATCTCTAACAATCTCTAAATTACACTTGCTTATATATCGACAGAACAGCTAAAATTATTCATAATATTTACATCGTGGGATAATGTTTGCGTGGCGTTACTAACCAGATAGATATTGAAACTAATTAAATCCTACATCATTTTACTACGTAAATATAAACAGAAACCAAATATGATTAAATGACCTAATATAACTAAATAGCAACGACGATTGTCCATTAGATTATAACTCAAACATGCACAATTAAACTAACTTAAAAGTTCTTCATCAAAGGAAAATCTTCAGCGATCCAGTCGCCAACAGTAATATTATTGAAATAGATATTGCAATCCCAAACAGCACACCACTAGAAACAGAAAAATTCGCTGAGTAGGAAAGCACGACCCGTTTTTACATGACATTCATCAATGCTGCCATGCTATGCCAAGTTACAGAATTACAATATGAAGTAAATATTAAAATGTTGTGACCATAGACGGTTTGGGGAGACCCCCAGCCCTAATGCCACGCCCCCAAACCCCCAAAAATTTTGCCTCCCGCGGCGAGCAGGACGCTGCTTCGCAGCTGGCTATGCCACTGCTCCTTTCTGTCCCCAAACGGTGATTTTACAGTCATGGAATAATGTATTCTATATTTCAGATCGCATCATTACCCACCAGAAACAACTTCGATTGGTCTCATTTGCAAAATGATCTCGATGGTTGCTCAGGTAGATTTCTGGAATTTAGTAGCATGGCTTGGCAGTTCTGTGGGCTGGGATGCCACCATTGTCACAAACATTTGACCGGGAAGTTTATGGGCCTGACTTGCATTGGTATCGAAGGAAGCCCATTAGGGCTGTCCACAAAGGTGACCTACAAACAGTTGAAACATGTGTCGATCAAACGTTTCCATTACCCAAGTAAATACAAACTATGAAGCTACAATGATTTTTTGAAACGTTTACCGAGTGCGCAATAGTCGCGAAGTCTTGAATGCAAAGTCAATGGGGGAAATGGCGCGATTTGCGAGAACGCCGATTTAATTCGCAAGATGTCAACAATTTCAAAATTTTCTTTGACAAATCTTTCGCCAAGGGAATGTAGTTTGACTGTGTGCCGTTTGTTTTGTCAAATTACAAACCCTTTCCTGGTAAAACAGGGCGTAACACGTGCATTTAGTAAGCTTAACACGGGTCATGACTTGACAGCAGTTACCATGGCGACAACCGCGAAGACAATGAAATCATTCCGCAACAGCGCAGAATTGTATTGCCTGGACCAAGGTGGCCTGGACTATGGTAGTGGGATTTCACTTTGGGAAAGGGATGATAAATATATGATATATAATGATAAATGATAATTATATGATAAATGATAAATATATGTAATTAATTTCTGTATTATTATTATGCGTTCTGATAGAGTCGAATTCAGTTAATTGGATATCTAAGTAGAGGAAGCATTTCCATCAAGTAAGTAGATTTCCTATAAAGTTGAGTTAGATTCCAATAAAATACAAATGTTTGACCGACGATGATGAAAGAATAGATGGATACAGAGATAGGCTTACAGGATCACAAGGTCAAAGCTGCCTTTGGGTACCATGACAACTGCTACTAATGCCTAGTTTTGTAATCTCGCTAACTGTTGTAGTTCGAGTTATACCAGTCATCAATGTTTGAAATTGCAAAAACATTTAGTTCTCAATAAAACAATTGATCTAGAATTGTCACATTTGTAGTTATTTAATTCTTCTTTGTTCCCCTTTCAGTCTGGAAATCCTACACAGACGTTTGCTGCCTTGTCTGATTTCTGCTGTCAGCCTGTTAACGAGCAAAGTGGTCTATCCCACAAGCTTCTTGGAGAACACTTCCAGGTTGGTCTTACAGTGAAACCTGTCTATAGTGGTCACCTTTTTGACCTGAAGAAATGACCTTTATAGACAGGTGGCCCTTCTGTTCAGGTTGATTTCTATAGAAAGTGTCATTTTGGGGTTATGAAGAGTGGCCTTTATAAACAGGTGGCTGCTCTATAGAGGTGACCACTAGTACAGGTTTGACTGTACTTATCAAACCACTTGTTGTCTTGTTCAATGTTGTTCATCTGCTGTAGTCTTTGGGCTTGTGGTCTACTGAATTTCTACTTGTTTTTGCTAGGAGCGACTTGATCAACTGCGTCTTCTTTTGATCGAATCCTTACACTGTGAGCCAGTTGAGTCGGTAAGAAAGTTATACATGTCCTTATTGCGCTGTTCCCAATTTGCATCATTGTGGCAATTTCTAAGAGAAGATACAGTTCTTTTATCAAAGCAAATGTTTCTTCTAACCTATATCATCGGGACATAGTGTACCAGCCTTGATAACACAAACGCCTTTTCTTTCACGAGCCAACTGCTTTGCAGATTGTCACTGCAGGCCTACATTCTCCAGCAATATTAAGATATGCCAACACAACCAGTGCTACAAATCATCTAGCTTTTTGTATTTTCGAATGATCTGTTGCATGATTCAGCTGTGGCATCTATCCCTAATGATGTCAAATTATCTATTTCGACGGGCAATAAGACCCATTTGCCCTTACAAATCTTGTCTGCCCTGGTCGGTTAACTAGTCGAACGTAACTTGTAACAGAGCAGGACAATCATTTTCAGTGCCATATGTATCCTTTTCAGTGGCTCACGGAGGATGGCTTCCGTCGTCTTTTTGCAATGATTGGAATGAATGGGCAAGGGATAGCAACAAGGTAAATGGGCGACATAAATTGTAGTTGTAATGAGACTGTGTCAATAGTGTAAACATTTACAGTGAATGTGCTATCATTCTGTTGTGTGATGTCATCCCCACAGCATGTCGTTGATCTGTTAGCCTCGTTTCCATTTCCGTATAATGCTAAAATGAGGCTACATTCGTAGGCACTTCAGTTATTCTTCTTATTTGCATAATGTATTCTCATTCCATTGTTATCTAACCTGTATCCATTCATTCGTTTTTTATGCACCAGCTAAGTATGCAAGCCTTGTACACATCACTGGTTTGACTTAAGTTTTGACATTGATTGAGCACAGCGTCTCATCTCTTGTCTCCTATTTCGTCATACGACACATTCACCTCCAAGAATGCCATGCACATACAAACTGCATTACATTGTGTCCTTTGGGCATTACATAGTGTACAGTCAAACCTGTATTGGCGTCCACCTCTATAGAGCAGCCACCTGTGTATAAAGACCGCTCTTCATAACCCCAAAATGACACTTCCTATAGTAATTGACCTGGACAGAAAGCCACCTGTCTATAAAGGTCATTTCCCTCAGGTCCCAACGGTGGCTATTATAGACAGGTTTCACTGTAGTATCGTATGGTGATGTATTGAATGTTGTTTTGTCTTTCTTTCGTTTTTACTTTGTCAGTCGCGTCTGACTGTGATTCATGGCGCAATTTATGTATCAAGCGCATTATGAGAAAGAGGAAGTTAATGTAGAAGACTGTAGACAGTCTAAAAATATTCTGAATGGATAAGGATAAGATTGGAGATTTCTCATAGAATCTGACCCCTCTCTCTGTATTATTACTGTATTATTAACCCTTGTCCTGCTATTGACGTTTATACACGTTTGCGAAGCAAGTCAAAAGTAGAAACACATAACCAATCAAATAGTTAGACTGTAGCAAGCAACCAATCAGCAATTGATCAAGCGACTTCAAGTCTTCATTTCAATAGCTTTACGAGCAGGACAGGGGTTAAGCCAAAGAGTGTGAAGTATTTTGCTTTCGTTATATATACATCTCTGACTGACTCTGAGTTTTAGTCCTGTTATAGGTTGTTGCACGCTGCATTGGCCATATGATGGATTGATTGATGGATTGAGTCAGTCAGTCAGTCATTCGGTTAATCGTTCTGTCAGTCAGTGCAACACTTTTATACCAGGAAAGTATTTGAATGAAGCTTTCCCCATCTTGGTCCTGTGGACTACCAAACTCAATTAAAGAGACTAAATATGAAGAGTCTGGGGTCCTGACACACTTTTTTCTTTGATGTTTTCCTGCTATTCAAGGGTCTGCATGGCACAGCCTTCATGAACTTTTGCGACAGTTTGATAGTTCAGCCATCTGTCACATGCGGACAAAGCCAAAGGCTTCTGCTGTCTGCTGCTAAGTCTGATACAAGACACTATTTCTTCGTAAATCGTACTATAAGAGTCTGGAACACTCTTTCGCAAGAAGTAGTGGACAGCAAAAGTATATCTATTTTTAAGCACCGTTTAAAGTATATTAATTTGTAATTGGGCCCTAAAGGGTCTTTCCGTTTAGTATAAGTGCACTCTATGTGCCTTCTATTTATATATGTATTTGAAATATGTAAAAAAGTTTTCCAAATAATACACGAATAGAAGGCGCATTTAGCGCACTTATACTAA
>OFHS01005942.1:0-10900 GCA_900245855.1 Calvadosia cruxmelitensis | reverse complement strand
CAACCTGTTTTATCAAGTAATGACAAATGAGTTATCGTAAATGATTTATTAAAAATAATGTTTATAATGAATTTACTCGAGATCATTTGTACTTGCTTGTTCAACAAGTTCAACTCCTCTTGTGTCCTCATCGATGCTTGTTTATTGTTTTTAATTGTGGATTTCATATCAAGTGACCTTTCCGTTTTAGATGGCAAATTTTGCCCTTGGAGTTTATGGACATTTTGTACTGTGACATGTGGTGGTGGAAAACAACTTCGTTCAAGAACATGCACTGAGCCAGCACCACAATATGGCGGCAAGCCATGTGAAGGACCAACAGTTGAATCAGCAGCTTGCAGCACACAGGAATGCATAATAGGCGAGTCAAGTTTATTGTGAGAACTACTACTTTATAAACCCAAATCGATCTCAAGGAATTAAATGTCTTGTTACTCCTGTTCAAATCATAACACTTAAACTAATCCTTATGACATTTTGCTGATGAAAATTCATATAGATTTTGGACTTTCTCTTTGAATAAAAACCCGTTGAAAAATGTTAAAGAATATTCAGAATTCAAGAGACATTAATTTGTATTATAATGTTTGCTTACTGTTCTTTTAGATGGTGGTTTTACAAATTGGGGTGCTTGGGGTGCGTGTGATGTCACTTGCGGGAATGGAAACATGTTGCATTCAAGAACTTGCACAAATCCGGCACCACAAGGAGGAGGAAAGGAATGCGTTGGATCTTATTCTGAAATGAAGTCATGTACTGCTGATCCTTGTCCAATAGGTAAGCTACGAATACCATCGAGCAATCCGTTTGAAACTACTGTATAGCGCCATAGGTAATTGCCATTTTCTGGTACACTTGAATTCGGAAGGGAATTCCTCAACGCATTTCAAATTGAGAAATGTTTAGAAGTTTATTCGTACAAGTTTGCATAATTAATTACAGCCGATTCAAGTACAAACAATAGCAGAGGAAAATTTTTATTTCTGTATGTACTTTCACAAGTTCATTTTCAACTTTTTTTTTCAATGAGTTGAATTGATAGATAATTAGAGTTTATGACTAGATCTCATTAGATGTCTGGATAAATTATCGTTGTCTTATTTGCTGGATTCTTGTTTGTTGTGAATATTTATTTCTAAAAGACAGTTCCTAGCGGAACATTAAATACAGTTAAAATTCAAATAAAGCAAATGTGGCTTTAATTGAGTGCGCTTTGAAATGATGCTATGTAAGCTCGTTTCAAGTCCTATGGACTGCTTTGATAACTATAATGCATGTTTTGTTTTGGTGATTTTAGATGGTGGTTTGTCATCTTGGAGCGAATGGGGAGCATGCAGCGTAAGTTGTGGTGACGGAAAAAAGACTAGGTCCAGATCCTGCACGAACCCGGTTCCACAGTTTGGCGGGAAACCATGCGCTGGAATTTTGGCAGAGACGCAAGATTGCAACCTCAAAGAATGCCCAATAGGTTTGTATTTCGTGTGACCCATTTCAATCACGGAGGAAGATATAATACTTATGTATTACGTTAATTAAAACAGGATGATAGGATCTAACAATCTCGTGAATTGAATTGGTAGAAAACAGGTTCAATGGAAGTTAAAATTAGGAATTGAAATAGCTAGCACGATTCCGTTTTGATATTTTTAGTAGAAACCGTAAGTATGACAGAACTACATTATTAAAAAATGCTGAAGCAATTTTTGAACCAAACACTTAGCATTACCTACAAACAATTGTAGATTACGATTTACGATAGTAGGGAAGGAGATGAGAGGGAGGGGCAAATTGATTGCTTTCAAAACAGATAGTTTCTGCTTGTATGGCATTGTCTTGTTATATAGAAGAAACAAAATTAAATATATTTAGAATCTGAAAAGTATCTAATTGTAAACAAAAGTAGCTTAGAAAAGTCACTAGTCACTTTGCAAAATTGTAACTAATTAGTAATTACAGCTACTAGTTACTTTCAGTGAAAATTAACTATTTAATTGAAATTGTTACCCCAAAAGTATTAAAGTAGCTAGTTACTTTACTACCACAGCCGCTGAAATACATATATATATATAAAGAATTTCAAATACGAATTAAAATCCTACCTCGCAACCATTGATTGGAAAGAAAGATACGTTTTAGACTCAATATCATGTAGAACCGTATAATTATTGTAAATCTTATTATTATCGTTCTCATAAATCTTACACTATATTCTATAATATCAACTAGACCTTCGTCTCAATGTAAACAAGCTTACACCGCTCATTTTGACTACGAAGTAAAATAAATTGACACACACACACACACACAGCCCTGTAAATATGGAATGATTCCATGAAATAGGGCCAACTTCTAGTAATCCAAGTAAGATGCAATAGAACAATAATTCCCTCTCCTACAACAAAGGGATGCACACAAAGTAATTTAAATACATTTGTAGCACAATATGTTGTTATTTCAGCAGTATTGTATTCATGTAAAAGATATGCAAATATCACATTGTTCAACAAGCCTATGAGGGTAGCCCATTAAGCCAGTAGCTTGTCTCCCTTGGGGCCCTCAACAATTAAAACCACAGAAGACATAACGAGTATATGTTTCGGCTGGGCCGGGAGTCGAACCCGGGACGTCTAACTGGCAATCACACCTACTAGCTGCTAGACCACACAGACACATGTAGATTGGCTTTATCGCATATAACCTTTTCTCTATCTAACTAGATAAGCCAATGACACAGAGATATAACATAGCTCTTAACCCTTTGAGGACCACATTATGACGCTGCTGTTTAAAAAATGTTTTTATGCACAGTGGTACTCTATTAGATGGTGTTTATCAAACCATGTAGTCATTTCATGAACATTCTAAAAATAGAGCGATATTTAATTTGATGCCATATGGCATCATTGGTCCACAGTGGTATAGAAATACACAGTTTTTTCGAAATGTCAGAATGGAAAAATACTCTGGAGATTATATTCAGAACTCATTCTAATACACTAATACAGAAATAAAACTGGATGTACTGGTACAGACAGCCTGGCCAATTAATAAACACAGCAGCAAAAACATATAAGTCAGCACGGCAGTGAAACCTATAGTAGTCACTTTTGGGACCTGAGCAAAATGACCTTAACTGATATGTTATCATTGCAGATGGTGGTTACACCACTTGGACGCAATGGGGCAGTTGCTCGCTCTCTTGTGGTGGTGGAATATGCACAAGGGCAAGAAGCTGTACCAATCCACCTCCACAATTTGGAGGAAAGGCATGTGAAGACTCAGCTCAAGAGACGAAAGGATGCCAACTAGATCCTTGTCCAATCGGTAAATATCTCAATTTAGGATTTTTTTTCTTGTATTAGGAGATATTGTTTGAGGATAATATTTAATTAAAACGATACAAGATATTAGTTCTTTCCAAAGAGCAGACAAAGCATACCTACAGTGATAAAATAATCAAAACTATCTACAGCTGAAAATACCAAGTTACCATTGTATTAATACAATTTATGTATTTTCAATTTTGACTGATTGTTAATAGTTATTAATTTTGAGATTATTTACCTTATATAAGAACGGTATGTACCCTCAATGTCAAGCTATTTTCTTATTCATCTATGAACCGCTCATGACTAATTAGTAGTCGTGATTCAAGCTTACAAAACAGCAGGACACATTTCGAACTGTTCTTGTTGCTGATTGGCTAATTGTCATGTTCCTATCAGACTATGCAGACATGGTATTTTTGTGAAAAGGCTCCACGGTTTGCCAATTTTACAATTTACAAACATTCATGTCCAAGTGGACGCAACACAGGAGCAAAAGTGACATATTATTAATATCTAGAGTTTTTGCCTTGTTGAAATTGATGGCTATTGCTACTTGTACAAAAACAGGATTGTTTGGCAGCACAGCTATATCGGATTCATTCATTTCAAGGAAGAGATGGCCACATTTTTAATTGAAACCGATGTAGGCTTACAGATATATTTAACAGCAAAAAGCCAATGATAAAGAAATCTGAATCGATGAAATAAAATGTTTGCTACACAATAGATAACCTGAGAATTCACGTAACACACTGATAACAAATTGTAGTAAAGTCAAGAGAATGCTATTCAGCAACCTTTATGAACGATAAACAGAAAACGGAACAAGCTGAAATCACAAAGATTGTACTTACTTACAACATAAAGACGATAGACCACAAAGCGGACAAAATCCAAAAACAACGAACAAACAACATTGCAACTCACCCACAGGACAACCAATGTTGTTAGCCTACAGTCAATAATATAACAGGATTTACACCTTTATTGTCGGATAAGCCAATCAGAAATACAGGCAACTTCGCCAATAACGGTGCACTGGGGACTGTCCAAATTTAACCGTTATTGGCGAAATCCGGTATAGACAAACAATGAAAATGACGTGATCCTTTGTTTTATTGTAATATATCACAGCAGAAATCAGGTAACACATTACAGATAATTTTTGCACAATTAATAGTTACGATTGATATACTATGTAATCGTTGTCTGTCGGAGAGATGAATGAGCCACGGACTTAATATCGCCCTGTAACGCCATCAGCCTCATTCTGCTGCTTTCTGCAACAGAAGCATGGCTGTTCAAGTACAAGGAGATGACAGAATGCGCGTTTATGACCTTGAAGCTGAATCAATATCATGCAAACTGATTTGGAGGGACTCAAAAACCGATAATTGCGAATTAGTTGTCATCTGGGGCCAGAATGAAAAACCGAAATAGACGAAAACCGTTATTGCCGACACCGGTATTGGCGGATATATTTAGCAAAGGCAGACCGTAACAATCATTGGGACTTCAAAAATTCACCGCTATTGACGAAATTCCGGTAATGGCGGAACCGTTACTGGTGGAGTTGACTGTAATGAATAATTTTACCAGATATTCAATGGCTATAATTACGATTATTCAAACATGTGAGATTGAATTCAATTTCCATTTTAGTGATTGATTGCACATCATTTTATTTCTTTGAATTACACAGCTGGTGGATATACCACCTGGAGTAACTGGGGTGCATGCACTACAACATGTGGCCCAGGTATACAAAAGAGGAACAGATCATGCACAAACCCAGTACCAATGTACGGCGGAGGGCCATGTGTTGGACCAGATCATGATACACAGGACTGTAACAACATTGGTTGTCCTGTGGGTGAGTCTGTAAATGTTGTTTGTACGTTGTTTTGTCCACTATGTGGTCTATCATCTTTATTTTGTAAATAAGTACAATTAGATAGCCACTGGACATCTAAACCAAGCTTCCGATTTGCCTTTGATGAAAATATTTGAAGGATATTGTGTATATCATATGTAACAAAGCACCCTCTGTTGTCAACAAATGTTGGGGAGACAGCCTGTGCGGCACAGTACACTCAATCTACTGGCGCAACAAAATAACTTGAGTTGATGTTTGTTGACCCGACTCGACTGTTTATTACGAAAAGGAAACAAGAAAATCAACTGAACAGGAATACCATGAAACAGATATACAGAGCAACAGCTACATATTTGCTACTGTGTTGGGGTAATTACAATCGCTAGCAGTTCCTCTACCCCCTGGGATTGCCGCTTGGTATCAAATTTAGAGTTCTATACAATTTGATTTGTCATGCTTTAGATGGTGGATATACAGAATGGGGGCAATGGACTCCAACATGTACTGTTACATGCGGAGGTGGATACACTCTACGATCAAGAACATGCACCAATCCTGTCCCTACGAATGGCGGGAAGCCTTGCGAGGGATCTCCCGATGATTCAAAAGCATGCAATGTGCAAAACTGTCCAATTGGTAAGGTACTACTGTCTGGAGCATCTTATGCCATTCATGATTGTTCTATGTTGAGGACTGCTTCCATTTTGACTAGAGGTGGACCGATAGAAATTTTCAACATCGATTCATCAGGGTCACAGTTGATTGGTAATTGATGCCCATCAGCACTCACTGGCGTCACAATGTCACCATAGTCTCCACAAGTCATGCTGGTATTCGCTAGA
This sequence comes from Calvadosia cruxmelitensis, assembly GCA_900245855.1. Taxonomy (NCBI): domain Eukaryota; kingdom Metazoa; phylum Cnidaria; class Staurozoa; order Stauromedusae; family Kishinouyeidae; genus Calvadosia; species Calvadosia cruxmelitensis. Next base: position 4,853 of record OFHS01005942.1, on the reverse strand, counting down.
TTTCACAAAATAAGAAAATAGGTCCAGAAAACAAGAGCAGCAACAACAGCTGGCTTGAGCGAGCAAAATTATCTGTGCGATGTCTAGATCAGATGGGAACTGGAAAATTATGACCATTATGAGACTCATTTAAACACAATTTGACATTAAGATTTCCTGAAAAAGTTTCTTTTTGAAATTGTAATCGATCAGTGTTACTGAAATATCTATTTTTCAATTAACGATTAATCGATCAGAGTTAAAATTGTTGTACGAAAACATCAATTAATCGATGCACTGGGCCTACTGCTAATTTTTACCCCATTTTTTGTCTCTGTAAATGCTGCCCAAGATTAATTAGTGTAATTTTGTTCCATCAGATGGTGGTTTCACTCCTTGGTCAGCATGGGCATCTTGCAGCGTGACATGTGGTGATGGTGTTCAGAAACGAAACAGAACCTGTTCTGATCCAATTCCACAGTTTGGTGGCAAACCTTGTGATGGGATGGAAGAGGAAAGCCAGAGCTGCAACCTCAAGATATGTCCAATTGGTTAGTGCATTTGGGATTTGTTATTATTGTTATTACAGTGAAACCTGTCTGTAATGGTCACCTTTGGGACCCGACGAAAGTGGCCTTTATAGACAGGTGACCTTTATAGACAGGTGACCTTTATAGACAGGTTGATTTCTTTAAAAGGGTGTCATGTTGGGGTTATGAAGAGTGGCCTTTACTGTATTGGCTTGACTGTATTATTAAGGAAGAAAGCTTTCAGGTGCAACGTGATTTGATGGGACTTGTCATCTACTATGCATATGATAAAAGCACTGTATAATGATTGCTGCTGAAAGGGATGTAACATCTTAAACAGCATCACATGTTATCAGACTGATGCCGACACCTGTAAAAACACTAAAAATCTCTGGACCAAGTTGGGATTTTAACCCACAACTCTTGCTCCAGAGTCAATTACTTTACTAATTAGACCATTGGTCCTCATAAATTGGGTTTTCTCAGCACACGATTATCTGGGTCTGTACGTAGAAGGTCACAACGTACGCCTGTTAGCTTGTAGGAAACAACAGTGCAGCATTAGCGCAATGCCTTCATTCTTCATCACTCCAACAAGAAAAACTAAACTGTCTGCTTAGCTTTTGTTCTCTAAAAGCACCACTTTATTTTTTATTTTTTTTTATGAATACGAAATACGAATGTGAAATGTGAAATATTATTGAAAATTTGACATGAGTATAGGAATTACTACAACAGCAATTACAAGAAATCAGTCAAAATGATAATAATAGCTAAGAACAGTTAATGCATGTCACTAACAATTTCCAAGCAAAGTAATTTGTACTTGTAATTAATTCCTTTCCACTGGAAAGTAATTTGTAATCTGATCAATTGCTTTTTCAGAAAAGTAATTAGTAGTGTAATTAATTACTTTTCAACTGTAATTCTCACAACAAACAAATGTGTATCACTAGACATTGAAACTACATAGAGATAGAAAGCAGAAGGCTACATTCTATATCTTTGATCGTACAATGGAGGATAAGCCAAATTTGTCCTTTTTATTTGCATTTGATAATACTAGAATCAGTAATATCCTTACAATAAAATAGAATATTAAAGAACTTTAAGTCAGTCATCCAATATGACGTACACTACGAATATAGAAACGTGCGAGAACCATGCGAAAGCCATGTGAAAACCATGTGAAAACCATGTGAAAGCCATGTAAAAACCATGCGAAGCCATGGGAAAACCATGTGAAAACCATGGGAAAACCATGTGAAAACCATGTGCGCTGAGAAGCAAACAAGCACCAGGTGAAAAATTTTGTGCAAACAAGCACCAGGTGATATTGTAAAAGAAAAACTTGGGAATTGGGAAATTAAACAAAAAACTTGTGAAAATTGCCCTTTTCACACTGTTTTCACATCATTTTCACATGGGACTTAACACAATTCCAGTTCATAGTGATACTTGCCTGTTATTTTACTGTGCATTGCAATAATTTGTCTTCTAGATGGTGGTTTAACAGAGTGGAGTTTGTGGGGTAGCTGTAGTAAGACGTGTGGCACTGGAAAGCACCAAAGAACTCGCTCTTGTACGAATCCAGCACCACAATTCGATGGCAAACCATGTACTGGGCTACTATCCGATGAAGAAGATTGCAATAAGAATGCCTGTCCAATCGGTAAGTGATTCAATATAGAAATTATCATCTATCATTTGCTCCCTTGGATTTCATCGGTCCTATATTCAACCATCAATCGAAATGATTCCAAATTACATATTGTGTCAATTTCTGCAGACAAAGAACTTTCTGTGCCTTCCAGAGCTTGAATTCCCTCCTAGGTTGGAACTCACATTTCACTAAAAGATGAACAGGAAAAGGAAGTATTGCTTGTCGTTAGAAATTGACACAATAACGTAGTTAGAATAAATGCTATTTGTTTTTGACAAATGTCTAGCTCAGAAAACAGTTTCACAATGTATGATGAGATAATGCACAGAGTTGCTTTGAATACAGTCAAACCTGCATTAACGGCCACCTTTGTAGAGCAGCCACCTGTGTATAAAGGCCACTCTTTATAACCCCAAAATAACACTTTCTATAGAAATCAACCTGGACAGAAAGGCCACCTGTCTATAAAGGCCATTTTACTCAGGTCCCAAAGGTGACCGATATAGACAGGTTTCACTGTATTAATTTTCATTTTTCTTTTTAATCAAAGCTACTTTCTAAAATAAGTTGTGCCACCACTATAGCTGCAGAAGAAATAATGTAACTGGTTCTCGCTTATGTAGCCAGAAGTCAAACATGTTGGCTTGCCATCATCAGTAACAAAATCTATTCCACAAAATCACCCACTTTATCTGAATGAGAATACAAGATATTTATCACATAGCTGTCATATAATGCTATTTATAATTGCATTTTATTTCCTCCAGTGGGCGGTATCAACTTAACTTCCAATCCATCCTGACGTTCCACTGTGGCTTCGTAATTTGCTACTTTCAGAAACAAAATGTGGATATTAGCTAGAATAGCCCCTTCTACAGCAAAACATGTCTGTAACGGTCACCTTTGAGACCGGAGGAAACTGAACTTTATAGACAGGTGACCTTTCTGTCAGGTTGGCTTCAATAGAAAGTGTAGTTTTGGGGTTATGAAGAGTGGCCTTTATATACAGGTGGCTGCTTTATAGAGGTGGCCGCTAATACAGGTTTGACTGTACAATTATATTTTATGATGCATTTGAAACTGCTTTGCAGCAATATAACTTGTCATTTCGATAAATAAATATATTGTTTTATATGCAGATGGGGAATATGGTCCTTGGTCGCCATGGGCACAGTGCAATGTCACATGTGGTGGTGGAACTCAAATTCGCTCCAGAATTTGCACTGCTCCTCAGTTTGGAGGAAAGCCATGTGAAGGAGCAGCTAGTGAGACACAGGCTTGCAACACTAATCCTTGTCCCATTGGTAAGTCATTTACCACATCAGCTTTTGAAAACATCGAAACAAATGTTTCTGCTATGGAAAACAAAAATACATACAAGGATATTGCGGTGCTTCTTGGCAAGAATATATCTTAATTTAAGAAGATAGGATATTCTCTACTAGACCTACACTGTTCTTATATAGCATTAACTAACTAAAATGTGATCCATCTGCAGAAGAGGTGGTCGCACGTTGCACAAATTCTTGACATTACTGGCGGTTGAGGATGTTGTCAGTGCTTTTGCAATGTTCGTTAAGTAAACTGCTGGATGAAAGTGTATCTTGTCACATTGCTATTATGCAATTATATCGTGCGACACAGCATAGAATACAAGACAAACAGATTTGTTAACATGACGAAGTATAGACAAGAAATGGGATGAATACAAGAAGATACAGATACATATTCTTTCAATCACGTACACAATGACGATATTACGATCAAGATCACATTGACCACGCATCATCCACTATGATTCAACCACTTATCCTACAAATAATGTATACCCTACTCATTGGTGTATGTTATCTATTAATTCTCAGATGGCAAATATGAGAATTGGGGGCCGTGGGGCACCTGCAGTCAGACTTGCGGCACTGGTTCATACCTGAGATCAAGAGTGTGCCTCACTCCACAACACGGTGGAAAACCTTGTGATGGACCATCTGATGAAACTGCAACGTGCAATACGCAACCATGTCCGATCGGTGAGTGCAGCTAGCCTATACTAGCTTATATTAACATTTGCATATTATTTAAGCTCATGAATATATCAGAGGAATACCTCATGCGTTTCTAGTATTTAAATTTGGTCCTACTTGTTACCACATCGAATCTGCTAAAAGTACAATTTTCTTATTTCCAAAATCGATGCTATCTTTAACATCTATTCTCTGTTTATTTTTAAATGTGCAGACATGCATGGATTGCACCCACGTTGGACTGGTTCCTTTCTTTTTGTGGTTCAATGCAATTTTAATTACACTCTAGCAAAATTTAATTTGTCATAACACAAATGCAATGCACACTTTTAACGTACAAGTAATGTAGTCCCTGGAGCTCTACAACATGAATTTTCAAAATGAAACGATAAATACTATGAATTTAAAAGTTATTTAATGTGGTTCCTATCATTGGACCAATTAATAAACACAGGTATGGAATGCTCTACCTGCATTCATTCCAATATCAGAAATACCATCTTATTCACCCTCAACCTGATAGACTGAGCGGATGCATTATGCTGAGTCCTGCCGTTGGCCCGGCGGCGTAGCCGCTAGTCTCATAATACTAAACGCGCTATGTTGTCTGTCTGTCGGTCTGTCTGTCTGTGGGTCTGTAAGTGCCCTCGAAACGCG
>OFHS01005940.1:0-10904 GCA_900245855.1 Calvadosia cruxmelitensis | reverse complement strand
TAAATCAAGTCGAGTCAAATCAGGGCTGGTCGCCTCAAGACTTGCGAATGACCAATATAGCCAGCCCAAAAATGAATGATTGACTCCAAGTTATACACGTTATATATTTAAACAGTATTCCAAATGGTGGTTATAAATATTTTTATTGATTTGCTGTCTGATGAATTATATCAACTTCTGTTGATATATATTCTGAAAACAACATAGCATTATAACGACATTTCTAGTATTATGAATCTACAATACAAAAAATTGCGGTCACGTTCTGCCTAACAAATTTAAATGCTAAAATATGCAATATTACTTAAAATAAATTAACCTGATATTTACAAATAAAAAATGTCTGGCAAACTTTCCCCAGCACTGAGGATGCCAAGAATGCCTGTAGCATTACCCCTCTGTATTGCAATGCTTAATATTTGAATTAGGTAAGCCCTTGATCTTGCTTCTCATTAATTATTTTTTCATATATTTATTTATATCAATCATACGTTCACTTTTAAATTGTAAATAAACAATGAACTTTTCAGGATAAAAATGCTTTGTCTTTCTATACATGTTTTTAGGTTTAACTGAAACTATGAGGCTGGCTTTAATTCTCATTATTCTGTGTGTTTAACAGGCTCAATTCAACATGTTACGTAATGGGCGTTAAAAATACAGCTATTATTGCTTATTACTCACCGAAAAGTCATATCCTGATCATCGAATTGGATCTGAAAGCAATTCCACTAAGAATAGTACTCAAACAGCTATATTCGACTCCTAACACTGGTGAAAATTGGATCATGTTAACAGAAGCCGGTTAGTATAAACAGTCCACTAGCTAATGTTATACAAACGCAGACAGTATAGCCACGTACACACTCAGAAGAAGAGCGATTAAACTCACATATGATACATTATTCTTTAAATTCTCCTGCTTGATTTTTATCGGCATAAACTGTAATTGAAGAAAAAACAAATTAATGCTAGGTAGGGACTTCCTACCTAGATATTATAATATTGATTAAAATTATAGCAAATGATTACTTTTCGGGACGAAGGACCTAAGAACAAAACAATGTTTCCTCTTTTAAAGAGTGGATGGTCACCCCGATCGCCTTTGATTATCAAAAGGTTGCCTTCTCTTCTTGCGTGTTGAGGAAGGTTCTCATACTAAACTTTGGAGATAAAATCTTTAGCTGATTGAACAAACGCCTCCTCATTGTTTCAAAAGAAAATGGGATAATATGTAATCATTATTACTTTGTTCGTTGCATTTTAGCAGCTTTGTATGTTCTACTGATTTCACTGCAGCTCCTGGGGCCTTATTCATGGACCGGGACTAAAGCGTAGTCCAAGACTAACCATCTAGTCTGGGCTAAATGGCTAAAATCTGTATATGGGACTTGAGATTTAGTCCCGGGTTACGCTTTAGTCTCGGCCCACGAATAAGGACCCTGCATGCTGCGAAGCACTTAGTAGGAGACGTTGTTCAAAAAGTGTCGGAGCAAGTCACGTCCCATTGTATGAGAATGGTTCAGTGGTCACAACAGCTCATTGCTTGTCTGCTTTTGTGTGTGTGAGGGAGAGCTTTTTGGTAATATTACTTACTCAAATTTATTGATATCCAGGTAATGTAATTTGATTCCACACCCTTTGAAAAGTTCGGGACTAAACCTCAAGTCCCCATATACAGATTTTAGCAATTTAATCCAGACTAGACGTTTAGTCTCGGACGATGCTTTTAGTCCAAGTCCATGAATAAGGCCCCAGGGGACCTTTCTAGTATCTTTAGCTCTTCGATTATGTGAAGCTTTCCTTCTGTTTGTTATCCTTTTAGCTATATTTCTCTCAAATGCAACTTTCAACCTCAAAACACGACATGTTGAGACAGGTATGTTCCCAATTTTTCTTTGACGGTCAATATTTGGTTATCGTTTCAAGCTCAGCAAACGAAAGGAAGGGTGCAAGATTATGGTTGTAAATCCATCGCGCATGCCTAACGATTATCGAACTTTCGATGTCATCCCGTAAGTGAATATGATTGGCTGAAATTTGATAAATTTAACGGTTGCTTGGAGGCACATCATATTCTACACGAACAATCTTTTGGGAGTTCTATGTCAATGTGTCTTAGCAAAATTTAGCTCGCCCATAATAACAGAATAAATACGGTGAATAAGCCATTCATCTTCTTTCCGTTCGTAAGACGAACTGCAGAATACCTTAGCAGAATATCGTTCTCAGAAGTGTTCTTTTGAAGTTTCAATTAATGGGAGCCGTAGTTTCTATAATTTGAAAATGATTAGATATTAGAAATATTTGAAAGCGGTAATTTTATTACAAATATTATAGAAGTCTCGTATCCATGTAATTGTCTCTATTTCAAGTAGCCTCCTCTGAGGCTACGTACTGTAAGTAAAATAGCACGGGTTGTCAGCATTGATGTGAAGCCCAAGGAGTCAGACACTATTTTGCGAACATTTCAGGCATGCAACAAGAGATATTACATTAAAGAGAATCAAATAAATATGTCTTTAAGAATCGTTAAAGAATAAATGTACTCAAGTAATTTTCCGAGTAAATATAAGAAGTCTTTACGACGTACCCGCGACGTCCAAACGTTCATGCGTCATGGGACAGAGCTTCCATGCGTCTTGAGCGTCATATCCTGACGTTCATGCTTCTTGAGCGTCCATGGGACGTCCTATGACGTCCTGTGCTTGCTGGAATCTCTCTAATCTTCTCATTGGTGAAACGTTGATGCTCATTTGTTATATTGTACAAACTAATGCAAAACAAATTTGTAAATTTCACTATGCTTTTTGAGCACTTGAAAATCATGATAATAGGCGGGTTGGGATATTGACCGAGAATCCGAGATGATTTTAACGCTATTGTAACATTATTATTCATTATAGAATTAATCTTTGTCAGAATCCACTTTTTAAATCCGCTTAATAGCATATCACATCACTACTCGCTTACTATCATGATTTGTGGCTGGAAAACCAAATTAATATGTAATACAGTGAAACCTGTCTACAACAGGTCTACAACGGTCGCCTTAAATTTGGGACCTCAAGAAAATGACCTCTATAGAAAGTCCAGGTTGATTTCTATGGAAAATATATCATTTTGGGGTTATGAAGAGTGGCCTTTATAGACAGGTGGCTTCTCTGTAGAGGAGGCCACTAATACAGGCTTGACTGTATTAACCACTGTAAGGCCCTGTAATATCCAATTACTATTTCTTTGTCTCAATAGCTCCTGGTGCAGTGATGATTGGGAAAATCATCTATCCGTTGCATTGCACCAGCATTGACATATGCGGAGCAGTGCAGGCCATTTTTGACAATGGAACACTGAAGGCGACTATTAATCTACTTAACGACAGCTTGGTCCTCAAGGCAACGACAAAGAAGAAAGACAAAGATGTTGGAAATTTCAAATTCAAGGGTTTATCATTTAATCTTGATAAAAACACAACGGAGAAAGCATTCATCTCTGCAGAAATGAGCTTTGGAGAATCTGAAATGGTATACAAAAGTAAGTTATTCTAAATCTAAAACGAGAAAATTTAATTATTACGAGAAAAATGTCTTTCCATATTGTAGAATGTTATCACTGCTGTAGCTGCGAGGCAAGAGGTTGTCAAACTTACGAGAACCGGAGATTATATAATAACAATATATTTAGAAAGTCAAGCACACGCCACGACAGAATACAATTCAAGCATCAGTTATTTTGTCTGCTTGCTAAGTTTCGGAAAGGAAGATATCTCGTTATCGACAACTTTCCGTTTATCATGGATCTGTGAACTTTAAATACCTAATTTATTACCTATCATTGATGTTGCAATAAAAATTATTCTCGCATCTTTAGAAGAAAGCCTTCCAACAGGAGCTGCATTTTATCAGTTTGATATGCAGTAGAATGCTAGCGTAAAGAAATAAATTTAATATCAAATAATACAGTTTTATGAAGTGTATTCAGTGTACTTAGAACAATTCAACTGCCGACAAAGATCATGGTTGAGAATTCAAAATTCATGGCTTAGAGTTCAAAGTTCATGGTTGATAGTTAAGAGTTCATGGCTTAGAGTTCAAAGTTCATGGTTGAGAATTCAGAGTTCATGGTTTAGAGTTCAAAGTTCATTGTTGATAGTTGNAGAGTTCATGGTTTAGAGTTCAAAGTTCATGGTTGAGAACTCAGAGTTCATGGTGAAAGAGTTCAAAGTTCATGGTTGAGAGTTAAGAGTTCATGGTTTAGAGTTCAAAGTTCATGGTTTAGAAATCAAAGTTAATGGTTGAGAGTTCAGATATGAGAGTTCAGAGTTTATATTCAGTGTTTGGTGTTTAAACTATCAAATCATGGAATAACATCGTTCTGTCTTTGAGCTGAATTAAGGGAAAGAATGATGAAACAACGTAAATACGTCATGTTTAGGTTTAAGGAAATAGACATTTTTGAAACTACGACACATAATCTGAGTACATAGTAATATATTCTCGTTCATGCTGTGTAAATTGATCAATTTATCTTCCAGCATTGATTTATGGAGGTAGTTTCAGTTCCGTTGTCATGAAAATGAAACCTCAAAATGCGACGTGGATGCAACTATCTGGCTTAAAGAACATCAAATATCAATACAAGACAACATTGATTCCAATCACTTCATGGGAGATGGATGTTGCACGTAAGAGTATCAACATTTAATAAATGTCATTTACCGTCTACGGATAACTAAAGTATTGATATTACAGTCAGCTTAAAATATCTTTTACAGTATAGCCCCGTTAATATCACCTCGGTCGCGACCCGCTTATTATCACGATTCGTGACTGGAAGATCATAGTGATATTAACGAGATTGCACTTAACTACAGATTGACCAAAACATCAGGAATCCTTTGTTGACGAGCCACGACAGCTGTTTGAAAATGTTTGTTGTTTGAGTTATAGTGTCGGTGTCAATGAATGAATGAATGATGATTGAATGAATGGATGGATGAATGAATAACTGAATGAACAAATGAATGAATGGATGAATGAATGAATAAGTGAATGAACGAATGAATGAATGAACAAATGAATGAACAAATGAATGAAGGAATGGATGAATGAATGAACAAATGAATGAACGAATGAATGAATGAATGAATGAATGAATGAATGAATGAATGAATGAATGAATGAATGAATGAATGAATGAATGAATAAATGGATAAATTTATGCATGAGTACATGAATGCATTGATGAAACTGTCTTCCAAAAGCAAGAATATCAGCAATCATGGCAGTTGTATATTATTCGTAATTAGGCTAATCAATGTAAACGTCATTCCTGTCTGCACATCCGCAATTGTATCTGGTATTGTATCCTTGTGCTATGTCTGATTATATTCACTTGAGCTTGTGTTCTGTCTAATTTATTCCTAAGCCGTTTGCGAGTCATCAATGTGTCCTAATATGCTGTGTGTATCTTTGACAATCTTGATCAATGTCCATCACAGAAAGGCGACTGCAAATTAAGTTGCCCCTCGTATGGACTTGAGAGGCTGTCAAAGTTTGACATCTGGTGATGCGTTAATAAGAAAACTGGAGAATAACTCTTATCTTTAAATCTGAAATACATGTAACTATTCATCAGATTCAATAAAACATTGACTGATTGACGATATTGGATTTAAAAGCTTAAATGTTAATAAAACGCCTTAAAACAATGAAACGTTTTATACATACAGTATAATCGGACCAAAACAGAATATTTAAAAGACATTATATAAAAGATATCTAAAAGGAGCTAAATTTAAGAATATGCTACGTGACATAATTAATTAATTAATTAATTAATTAATAAAATGAAGCGTATCTACAATTATTTACAAATTACCCCCGGACAGTTGCACAATTCCCTCTAATTATGGCTAGAGAAATTCTCTGCCGTAGCCATTGAGACTCTTTCTTTTCTCCTTTTACTTCTTGCAGTTTTTTCCCGAGGGAAACGTTTGGTCCTAGAAATCTTGAGCTCATTAACAATATTAATCTCGCACTGTTTCAAATTCTGTATTTGTTTAACAAGAATCTATCTTATCAAGTCACCTTATCGTTTTCTTTGGCAGGTGTAAACACTTCCTTTAAAATCGGAAATGGTGATACTCAGATATCAATAGAGAGAGTCATGGCAAATATAGATCTTGCAACCGGAAATATGAAATACTTCAATTTCTCTTTGGGCATAAAAAGTCTGGTCACCATCTTGGACGCCCTGGATCTCGAAGTCGAAGCAATTCAAAACATGAAGATGATCGGACAGACTCAATTTGTCTATGCAAGTGACACCGAAGGTAGGAAGTAACACCAAGACAGTTCCCATTGGTCGAAGTGCGGCTAGGACGGCTGTCATTGGCTAGGCTATGAACTGGACAGAACTTACTTAAAATACTTGGAGCATCTTGATTCCTTTCTCACAACATGATACAGTTTGATTTCCATTGGTCTGATTACGAATTTGATGTAAAGATAATGAGTGGTCATAATATTAGCATAAAAAATGAAACGGACTTCTTTGGGATATACAATAAAGCTAATGGTTTCTTATTCACAACATGACATCATACTTGTAAGAGAATGGTTTGGAGCGAGGAAGGCGGAGACGACAGCGGATGCTATAGAAATATTCAATGGTTCACGATAATTGAGGCTAAGTTCAGAGTAACCAAGAAGTAGCCGAGCAACAATGTACGATGAAGCATACAATTTATAGCAACATGTAACAACAGAGCATGCGCTACTTAAACGAGATAGAAAGACAAAGCGAGGCAATGACATAATGTCACAAAGGCGACTCATGTAATGGCATCACAGACTCACAATAATCACAGTATGTGTGGTTTCTTTTAATTAACTATGTGTTACGTCAGCATTACATCTTAACTATGCTTATTTATTATTCTGTATTGTACCTGTTTACTGAGCTACGAGTTAGCCAGTCTTGGGAAGCACTAGACGCTAGAAGTCAATTACAATATTCCTAGTGTCATTCTATTGCATAGTATCTAAGGATTAAGAGATCTAACAATATGAATTCGATCTATTTCAGGAGCAGCGACGGTGGGACTTTCTGAGGAAAATGTCAACAAACTGGTGATCGTATCCACTATTTATTTAAACAACCAAAGTATACCATTTCAGCTCACGTTCCCTGAAGATTCAACAAAAATGCATCTCCAATTTAATCTGGAAACGATTCTCGCAAGTGATGGACGGATTAAAATGGTTCCTTCAAAATGTAAGGGAATAAATAAGATCGGATTCACTACATCCGATGGAGAATTCACAGGAATCTTTAATTTGTCGACAACATTTCTCGGTATTGCTAATAAATGCCTGGAGTTTACATGGACGAACGAAGAAGAAACCTCATGGACTATGACTGCATTAAAAAGTGGAAAGATGTTTAACGTATTTCCTGTTCAAGATTTAAAGCTAAAGTCACAGTGGCTTGGATCTTTCAACAATCTTTCGTTCAAGGTAGTTTTATGTCATGAATGTTTCATTTTCTAATGAGTAATTAAGGAAATTAGTCACTTTGACAGCATTGTTTTGAAAATTAGGAAAACTCAATTTAAAGATTCCGATGAGTAATACATCCTACAAAAATAATTAGATAAATAAAATATATTCTATAAAATAAAGCAGTGGATGGAAGTCTGTGACGTGTTATCAATAAATGGCGTAATATTGCATTACTGTATATTTGAGAAACAAAATTGATCTCTGCTTTTAATTCAAAATAATAATAAAGTATCACAGTTGAATTTAGATGATTTCTACCGACGTACGTAGTATACCTTTTATTTATCCGCGTTTTATTCCAGTTTGTAATTCATTTTTCCATGCCAAATTTTAGAAACGTTCAAGTCCTTCTAAACTAAATCTAATGCTATGTTTGTAGATGGAATCTGACGTCAACACCGAGGCTCAGTCATCGATAGCATCATTCGTCATGGAGCGACTCCGTAAAGCAGAAGAAGGAATGGAATTCACAATGAACAAAGCAAAAACAAAACAGACATTAAACAATGATCTCTTGGAATACATCGAAGAAACAATGAAGACAAAAATATCAAAACTGAATTCAACCAATGACGAATTAAATAATATAAACGAAACGTTGCAGGAGCTGTGGGAGTCCATAAATAAAGATTGCGTTGAAGAGTGCAATGCAACAGGTAATTTTGAAGCTGCTTAGACTCCTATGGACCAATGTCAAAATTGCATAACACAATTCAATTAAAAGAAAGTAATGAAATATACTGCCAAACCTGTATTAGCAGCCACCTCTATCGAACAGCCACCTGTGTACAAAGGCCACTCTTCATAACCAAAAATGACACTTTCTATAGAAATCAAACTGGACAGAAATCCAACTGTCTATAAAGTTCATTTTCTATAGATTCAAAAGGTGATAATTATAGACAGGTTTTACTGTAATATAAAGTACAATAAACATAATAAATACAGTACAACTTGATATGAAAAATATTTTCAATTAGATTTGGGGATTTTTCAAATAATCAGTCAAAGGAACAGGGTTTGTCACCAATAAATGTATGTTCAGATTGCACCCAGAAAATTTACAGTGAAACATGTCCATAAAGGTCACCTTTCGAACAAGAGAAAAATGACCTTTATAGAGGTCGTCTTTCTGTCGAGGTGGAAGTCTATAGAAAATGTCATTTTAGGGCTATGAAGAGTGGCCTTTATACACAGGTGGCTGCTCTATTGAGGTGGTCGCTAATACAGGCTTGACTGTAATTATATAATATTTATACTATGATTGTTTTAGATACAGCGGTTTGGGTTCCTATCATCTACATAAGTGAATATTGTCAAGAATACGAAAACGTCAGTGTTCCTTGTCTGAAAGTGAAACAGAAGGCATTACAGACAGTCAATGTGACATGCCTTTCGAAATGTGAGATCAGAAAAATCTACGACTCCATCAAGAGTAATGGGCTGCGCAATAAATCAGTGGTAAGTGATATCAATCATTGTATTCATTAAGGCAGGAAAGCTTACTTGATACAACGTTTAGGCGTCTGTTCGCATCAATCTCTCAAGTCAATAGAGAATTTTCATTGTTCTAGTTAAAAATTTAAATGCATACAGTAAAATATGATTTACATTTTAATTAGATTCTAGTCTGTCTCTTTGAGGACTCTAACTAGCAAGTAATCTACAAATAATTCATTGATTGATTGCTGATTCATTGATTCATTGATTGATAGTGATTAATTGATAGATTCATTTCCTTAGTTGTGCACTCGCTCATTAATTAATTAATTATTTTATTCATTCATTCATTCATTCATTCATTTATTCATTTATTCGCTTCATTCATTCATTCATTAATTAATTAATTCATTCATTAATTAATTATTAATTAATGAATTAATTAATTCATTCATTTATTCATTCATTCGTTTCATTCATTCATTCATTCATTCGTTCATTCATTCATTCATTCATTCATTCATTCATTCATTCATTCATTCATTCATTCATTCTTTCATTCATTCATTCATTCATTCAGTCAGTCAGTCAGTCAGTCAGTCATGCAGTCAGTCATTCAGTCAGTCAGTCAGTCATTAAAAAGTTAATAAATTAATCAATTAGTTAATCAATTAATTAATTCATTCATTGTATAATTTTAATGTTATAGGCTCTACTTCAAGAAGATGTGAAGTACTCAACCGAATATTTGAAATTGCTTTACTTCAAAAACAGAGTAACAGAATTAGTAAATTTTACCTATGCCATGGGAAACTCAACTAAAGAGATTTTGGAGAAGGCTCACTTCTCCGTGATCAAGGAATGCGTGAGCAGTACTAGCAAAGCGGATGAAAATGTACTCTTTCATGATATTAAAATTACTGAGCAGTCCTTGGCTGTGATACAGAGCCAAAAAGTCAATTTCAAGATCAATTTCACTCTTTGTGGAAAGCAAACTCTGTTAACAAAGAAAATTGTATTGAATGGAGATTACCTCTTAAATTTTGCTGTTGACCTCATCGGAAGTGCTTTAGCAGATCTTAAGAAGGTCAACGAAAGTTTGTTTAGCCTTGAAACAAACTATTACAAAATGGATGATTTCAGAGATGGGATTAACAAAAGTGTGCACAATCTTTGCTCAGCTAAAGATTTTACAGTAAAAAATGAAGTGCCAAGGAGTAATTACGCTACAAGATCGTACAATGTACTTCGTGCTCTCAAGAAAGCCCATCTTACTGCGATGTTATCCAAGGCGTCTTTGACAGTTGCAAGACATCAGCAAGAACGAAAAGACAACGTTATTCATTTTCATGGAACAAGCAATCATAGTAAGTATAATAATCCTTGTTTCTTGCATCGTCAGTGTAGCTTTGGTGAATTGCAACAAGCATGCTAAAAAGTTTATTATTTTCAGGACGAGTACGTATACGAGTGCAGGTGAAATACAGCGAGTGCTAGTACGAGTACGAGTGGCGAGTGCCAAGTGTGCGAGTACAAGTGCGAGTGGCGAGTGTGTAAAATTCGTCGCGAGTGCCACTTGAGTATGAGTGAATTCACCAAAGTCTGGTTATTATTGTTCAAAACTCAGAGAAGAGACAATTGCATGCGTGTAATATCTTCATCGTATGATTGACCGATTTACTGTGGAAGACATCAATTCTTTAGTTCTTTGAACTAAATCGCAAACGAATACATCATAAACAAAAGCTAAAGCACGCAGAGCAGAATCTAACATGATCGCCCTAGTTAATAATTCCTGGAATTTTACGAACAGAAATCTGTAAGATCTCTTCTAGTGGTCTGTTGTTTTCAAGCAATACTAAATCAAGAGGGCGTTGAAATAGGGAGGTAAGGGGAACT